>SOPF01026081.1:6852-30594 GCA_012979155.1 Hypericum perforatum
TCGCCGGAGTCGAGAGATCTCGCCGTCAGGAGCTTCGGCTCGACCGAGGAGAGACTTCACCGAAGCACGACGGACACCGAGAATGGTACGGCTGTGATCAGGAGGACGAGGCGAGTCGATTTCGACCGGTGGTGTCGGTCAACTCACCGTCGTCTGTCCGCGGTGGAAAGGGGCGTTTTTTAGGTTTTTTGGTCGGGGAGAGAGAGAGAGAGGAAGAGAAAAGGAGGAAGAAGGAGAAGGGGATATGCGAGGGGCATTTTCGGAAATTTATGTTTTTCTGAAAAATGGTTTAAATATCCGCGTGGTTTATTTCAAATCGGTCACTGTGGTTTTAAATTGAATTTTAAATAAGTCCTTTCGGACATGTTTTTAATTCAATTAAGTCCTGAATTCCGATTTTAATGTGTTTTAAGTCCTTATTCAAGACTGTGTTAGAAAATTGAATTTTAAGTTTGTCCTTTTAGGGATAATTTTAATTCAATTAAGTCCCAAATTTGATTTAAATTTGTTTTAAATCCTATTTTGGTACTGATTGGATTTAATTGAATTTCAATTTTGTCTTTTTTGGACATGTTTTAATTCGATTAAATCCTAAGTTTTGATTTAAATTCGTTTTAAGTCATAATTTAGTATTACTTTGTTTTTAATTGAATAAATTTATTTTATTCGATTAAAATTCAAAAGTTTATAGATTTTTTAAAAATATGTGATTATTTTAAAAGATCTAAATAATTTTTGGATTATGTTCCAAAAATTACTAGACATAGCATAAATCACACGATAGATCATCGGAAGATTGAAAATTTAATTTTCAATCTTATTTTTGGAAAATATGTGATTTGGCCCAAAAATTATTTGGCATTAGTTGCTAGATGACGATGTCTACCTGGAGTTATCCAAACATTAACACTGAGTCTTTGGGACAACGTGTAATGTATAGGCATTTACTGCCTAGGATACCTAAGGATAACATATACATACTAGTTGAACACATCAAATGGATTTTGGTCTTGTTCAAATGGATTTTGGACTCAAGTCCGTTCACTGTGGTGAACCTTGGAAGTCCAACCATTGTATGCTAATATGTCATCCTATTAAAGTCTAATGGAAATGATCCAAGTGTGGATCTAGATTCTTAGACTTGAACTCCAGGATACCCTTTTGAGGTTTGATGTGTGATTAGGTTTGCATTGTTTAGTGTATTTCCCTTGTACATACTTTGTTTAAGGGGAACACTTTTGTACAATAGGTTGTGTGCCTTTTTCTGAGTTAGTTTGTATTTTTGTTTGTACAACTTCAGATATGTATGAAAGTTGGTAACAAATTTTGTACTTGTTACTTGTGTAATAAGTTTTGTACTTATTATATACTTGTGTTTTTGTATGCGTGTTTACATACAATTGCACTATATGAATAAATAAATTGTGTTTATTTTATTCATGTACCACTTGAGTTTACTATACGTGAACTTGTTATGACCTTAGTTGGAGATTAAATCTTGGATGGTAATGGGAAGCACGCTAGCGACCTACTTCGATTTCGGGACTAATCAAAGACTATGTGTCATTAAAGTTATGAGATTATAGTAAACTAGTTCATATTGCCTAAATTAAACTTCTGATGTGTTCTTGTATTTTAAATTCCCTATAGAGATGTCTGTTTATTCTAGAGCATGAAAATCTAGTATATGTTCGAAGAACAAGAGGTTCTCGAACTAGTACATATGATTTTGTTAGAGCCTTATATAGGCAACACTGCACAACATAAGCGTGATTGTCATGTCTATGCTGTCTAGATAAAAAGAACTATGTTGCTCATTTGATATTGCTGAGTTTTATGATGGATAAAATCACAAGGCAATTTTGCATTTGTGAAAATGCGAAAGAGCTTTGGGATGCCCTCAAAGTAAATTCGATAAGCTTTCTATGTCAAGGCTTTATGTTTTGACAATAAGGTTTGACACCTTTAAGAAATGTCCCGAAATTACTATGAGGTAACATCTTAGGATGATGTCCAACATAATTAGTGATCTGACTGAGGCTGATCATGTACTTAGCAGTGAGCAACATATTCACTCTATCATCCGTTCCAAGCCTCCAAGCTAAGAACAGATATAGATGAACCTTACTCATTCCAATAACCCAGTAATATCTATGGATATTGCTAGGTACCTTGAATTAGAAGAAGATAGTCTTCTTGCTATGATATCTTATCCTGAAGCTCATTTGATTAGTTTGAATAGCTCTGGGAATAAGAAAAGGAAAGAATAAGGGTTCTTAAAATCCAAAGGCTGAAAACTTAAGATATAAAGTAGATAGCTTAAGGTCTAAGAAAAAGAGTCAGTTTAATATTTCTGAGATGAAATATTATAACTGACCTTAAGAAGGGATATTTTGCAAGAGATTGCAATATACTTAAGTAGGTACATTTAAACTCTGATGAGCTTAATGTATCTTCTTGCACCCTCCTTGTTGAATCATATTCTATGTGAATGATAGATTCAAGAGTAATAGACCAAATAGCTAGAGATCATGGTTCATTTGTTGAATATCGACAATTGTCGACTGGAACAAAAACTATTTTATTGGTAACAACTTGTCTGTGGATAAAAAAGAGAGGACACTAACCATGCAGGTGCAATTTACAAGTGTCCAATATGGAGATGTGCTCCTAACTGCCATATATGACATACGAGTTTTGTTGAGAATCAGAAGGATAGAAAGATAAAGGCTTTGCGAACTAATCGCGGTCGTGAATATCTTTCTGATGAATAGTATAGCACTTTATGTTATGAAAGGAATTGAACATTAGTTGTCCATTCTTTGTACATCCCAAAAGATTGGGGTTGCTGTAAGAAGGAATAGAATCCTTCTTGACATGATTAGGTCTATGATGGTAGAGGCAAATTTGCCAATATGGAGATGTGCTCCTAACTGCCATATATGTTCTTAATCATGTACCCTCTAAGTCTGTTACTACCATCCCTGATGAAATATGGACATATCGGTAATTCGATTTATCCTATTTTAAGCTATGAGGTATGTGTCCTACGTCTATTCTACCTCAAGTGCTTTCGGTATATTAGGACCGACAGGTAGAACAAGTGTCCTTATAAGGTATTTTGAAATATATAAAGGATACAAGTTCATATGTAAACTGGACAACGGACAAGTAACAGAATTTGAATCATATAATGTTAGTTTTTGGAGAATGAATTTCTTAGATTGAGAGAGGTTAGTGAAAACCTTGATCTCTATGAAATAGTTGAGCCAGAATCTTTTAGACCCCTTCTTCCGAGTGGGAGAATTGAGACAGAAAGTTGTGATTTTCATCTCAACATGGTCCGGAAGAAAGTTCATCTTAATCCTGAAAGGCTCATAGTTCCCTATTCCAGTGGGAGTACGGAACTTCTGTCTTGTAGTAGTATGATTCTTGGATACGATAAATATATGAGAGATATTTATCAGAATCAGGAATTTCGTAGGTCTAGTAGAACTAGCATACCACACTGACGATGTAATATCGAAGGTGAGGATAATGCGTACTTGGTGATTCGAGTGAAGTTCTACTGACCATACTTCAGGATGTAGATGAGTCCAGAAATGTGTCTAGTGCTCTGTCATCTCCATGAAAGGTTGAGTAGATTAATGCGATAGAGGAAGAAATGTCTTCCATGACCAAAAACCAAGTTTAGAATCTGGTTGATCTACCTAAAGGATATAAGACTATTGGGAATAAGTGGATTCTCAAGGTCAAGAGCAATGCAGATGACAGTGTTGAAAGATACAAAGTTTGTCTGGTTGCATAGGGATTCAAGCAACATGCAGGAATTGTCTATGAGGAGATTTTTGCTGCTGTTGTTAGATTCACGTCCATTAGGGTTATTTTGGCTATGATTGCTAACATGAATCTAGAATTACATCATATGGATGTTAAGATTGCTTTTCTCTTTGGAGAATTGGATGAAGAAATCTGTGTGATTCAGCGTGAGGGCTACATCCAAAAAGGCTGCAAACAAAAGGTTGCAAATTGAATAGTTCAATTTATGGCCTTAAGCAATCGTCTAGATAGTGGTATGTTCGTTTTCATAATACTATCATTGGCCATGATTATATTATGATAGATGAAGACCACTGTATGTATGTTAAGCGATCAGGTAAGATATTTGTCATCATCACTTTGTATGTTGATGACATACTCTTGGCCGTAAATGACATAGGCCTACTTGTCAAAATCAAAGTTTGATTTTCTTCCAACTTTGATGAGATAGACATGGATAAAGCTGATTACATACTCGAAGTTATAATTTTGAGGAATCGTTCGAAGAGGACAATGTCTCTTTCACAAGAGATATATGTTCGTAAAGTAGTAGAATATTTCAATTGTGATCATAGTAATCCAAAGTATGTCCTATTAGTAAATGGTCATAATTTAAGTAAGGTTTTGTGTCCAACTACGACTAAACAAATAGGGAATATGGAAATGATTCCCTGTGCCAATGTAGTTAGTTGTCTTGTGTACGCAATGTTGTGTGCGCAACCTGATATTTACTGTGCTATGTGCATTGTAAGTAGATATCAATAGAATTTAGGCTATGCTCACTAGAAAGCTGTCAAGGGAATTTTAAAGTATTTGAATGCTATTACAGAATACTCGTTATGAGTATTCTGTGACAATCAAGTCGTTGTAGCTTATGCGAAGGATTTGTGTTTCCATTGCAGGGTTAAGCGTAGAGTTACTAAATTTCATTAGAAATTTAGAAAACTCTAAAAGATTGTGTATGAAACATATATCTATGTGTGATATGGTTGTAGACGTTATGACCAAAGCATTATCTCAAAAAGTGTTTGAGAAATGTGTAAAGTCATTAGTTTACTACAGTTTCAGTTATAAATAAGAAGTTTTGTTTTTGGCAATATGAACACCTTGTGTATCATGTCAGACAGAAAAGTAACCCACTCACACGGGTGTTTACCTCAGTGGGAGTCAAATATGTTGATTCTTGATTGAGTTGAGGCAGCTGTTGGATATTTTAGATGTGCAATATCCTCGGCGATAATGCCGTCTTGCTATGAGAGCAAGATTTGTATTGGAGTACAGTAATGAGTTACTGTATTTGGATTTTTTTGTAATCCATATGATAAGAATAAGTGGATCTTATCGTACCGTCTGTCTTAAAGCCTAGAGTTAAGCTGTGGCTATGACTCTAGTATGGTGTTGATTGACATGTATTCCTATTAGTTGGAATTTACACCATAACACGAGAATATGTATCTTGTGTGCTGTTCGACCATCGGATGGGATAATAATGTTCATTGATTTCACTATCCCTAGTGTGAGACCGCATTTCGAGAACTGTGGTTCCCGATATATACCCTTAAGATCTTAAACATATTCTGGAAGTGTGATTTAGTGCTGCTATCTTAGTTAGTTCATGAAGAGGTTATGACATATTGATTCGACCTGGCAGGACTAGTTAGAAAAGCGGCTAAATCATTATGGAAAGAATATTGTTAAGGGAGAAGGAACTCTGTCTATCACATTTCGAGGTTCGTTGTTCAGGTATACCAGTTGTATTGAAAAGTACAATAGTGAACACGAATAAAATTGTTTGAAATCATTGTGTGAACAATGGAATGTGATATGAGTCCTGGGGTAAAAGCACACTTTATTATATGTGAGATGTCGAGATGCTACTATTCAGCTTGCTCGTGTGTCGGTGCTTCTGAATTTTAGCTCAACGGACTCGACGTGTGCTGGTCGCACGACCGCCTATATAAAAACCGTTATCTGTACATTGTTGACTGTGATCAATAATGAATGAGTGTAAATTTTGGTCATAGGCCCAAATTTCATCCATTGTCAATTGTGATTGATGATGAATGAGTGGGAGATTGTTGGACTTCGGGCCCGGATTGCATTCATCATGCGAATTTGGGCTCGGGTCAATTGGGCTCGGATATTGTACCGGTTAGTGAACCGGCATTATCCGTATGGATAGGCGCTGACGTCAGCGAATGGATAAGCATTATCCTAATGGATAAGCTTGAAAGTAAGCAAGCAGCTTAGTCAGCTGCTTACGTAGCTGCTAACTCAGCTGCTAGGTTCAGGCTTGCAATGCGTTGAACCACGTGATGAGCCATGTGGCGATACGTGTCAGCTGCTTGTCAGCAGCTTACATTCAGCTGCTTCCAACCCTATAAATAGGGGCTCCCCGTCAACCGTAATCAGAGCCACGTGCCACGAGCTACGAGCTACGGGCAACGAGCCACGAGCGGCCACTATCTGGCCTAAACCATTTACGAACGGGCCCTGCCTTCGGGCGGGCCCAGCTCGACGGTTTATGAGCGGGCCCTGCCCTCAAGCGGGCCCAGCTCGACGGTTTATGAGCGGGCCCTGCCCTCGGGTGGGCCCAACTCGACGGTTATGGGCGGGCCCTACTCCCAGGCAGGCCAAGCTCGACGGTTATGGGCGGGCTCTACCCTCGGGTGGGCCCTGTCAAGATAACCACTCGTGTAGGAAAATATCAGTTTAGTACTTGATATTTTTCAAGATATACGGATAGGTCCAGTCGTGGAAATCAGGCTCCGGTTCGTTTTCGTAACGTGATCGGACCTCGACCAACGACTCACCAACACATTGCGAGCCTCAACAACTGATCAAGACCAATGGACTTCAAGACCTGTGACGTACTCGCTACAACAAGTAAGTACGGTTTAATTAATGTCTGTCATTTAATTAAATAGGATTCGAATGTAATTATGTGTTAATTACATGCGAAAACCGACACGGACAAAAGGTCATCATAGAAGACATTAACATATCAAACAATAAGTGCTTATATCTGTAGTTTTTATTCGAGAGTATACAAGAATTAAATAGTTGTTAAAAATATTACATTTTAAAGATTTAGAATAGATTTTAAATAAGTTAATTTTTAATTTTATTTAGTATTAGATGTACTGAAGTAATTAATTTAATATGTGAGAAATTTTAACAAATATTTTAACACTATTACATTCTCAATAATTTGAATTCAAGAAATTATTAAAATATGATAAATTTTTGACGAATTAATCTATGGCAAATTACCTTATAGTCTGTAGATTTAATATAATTCTCCTATCGGGTCCCTCCTTTCTCATTAATGAGTAATCAATCCCTGTTTTATTTAAAAATATTTGTCTAGGGTCCCCACCGACCAAATCAGCCTCTTTTTTTAAATTTTTGTCATGTGAAATGATTATTTTATCCTTCACAAAATGACAAATTTTATCTCATTTTTGTCTTTTTGTGAAGGATAAAATAGTCATTTTACATGACAAAAAAATGAAAAAATAGGAACGGAAGTTAACCACGGACCCGAGACCAATATTTTTTCAAAATACAGGGACGACTAAATCATTTATGAGAAAGAAGGGACCCGATAAGAGAATTCAATTAAGACCAAGGACTAGAGAGTAATTTGCCCATTAATCTAAATACTTATTGAATATCCTAGAATTAACTAGCATAACTTTAATAAATGATCAATAGAAGAAATCATATCGGGAGAGGCACACACACCACGTGCTGCATGTTAGAGGCCTATGTACCATGCAACACTCCTACCTACGTAGCACGCGAGGGTTTGTATAGTCTGGGTTTTTTTTTGCTTTTTTAATTTTTTCCAAAAACTTTTTCCTAGAATTTTTTTTACAAATTATAAATTACATTTTTTTCACTATGCACCATTCTACTATAAAAATTTTATTTTTTGTATATTGTTACAAATTTTATAATCAATAATTTAATATATATATATAGTTTAAATTTTTTTAATTTCAGTAGCCAAAAATTATTTCAAAACTATATAATAGAGGTCAATGTCATTTAATTTTTCTCACAAATACACAAATCTTCTCATCTTTCTACATCAATTTCTCAAACTCTTTTATCATTTTATATAAATCTTTACTATTTTTTCCTAAATTTGGATCCAAATGATCCTACTTTCCAAAATTCTGGATCTAATTTTGATAATTTATTCACCAATGGCAGACACCGACTCATTATGATTATTGAGTTCTTGAGAGCATAATTGAAAAAAATACACACTAATTGTGTTAGGTATGAGCACTCTACTCCATGACGATTGTGTACTATAAATAGAGATTGGGAAGTTGGTGATGAGCACTTAATATGGAACTATTTTGCTGACACACCAACATAAAAAGATGATTTCTTTTGACATAGATTTTGCATGTGGAGACCATTGTTCCATCAAATAGTGGAGATATTATTGGTAAAAGTAAGATATTATTGATAAACTCGGATAGTTGACATTGCATAAATGTAAACAGCTATGGGAAATTTTGCTTATGGGATATCAACTGATATCGTGGATGAATACTTGGGAATTGTTGAATTTACAACAAGAAAATCTCTCAAAAAAGTTTGTAGAAGGGTCACATCTTATTTTGGTCATGAGTATCTAAGAAGCCAAATAAACAAGATATAACAAGACTACTCCATGTCAGGTAAGAATGTGAATTCATAGGCATGATAGATAATATTAATTGCATACTCTGGGAATGAAAAAATTGTCCAAGTGCATGGTCTAGACAATTTACTGAAAGAAGTGAGAAGGCAGCAATAATATTAGAAACAGTTGTTTCATATGACCTATGAATATGTCATGTCTTTTTTGGTACACCAGGTAAAAAGTACTACAAAATGACATGTCTTTATATGACCAATATTTTTCTTATATTGGAAGATCGAGTACCAAAAATAAGTTATACCATCAACAACATACGGAGAGAAATATCATATTATCTCACTAGTGGGATGTATCCATAATAGGTTATTTTTATTAAGTCAATTACAGCTGCGTCAATCCTAAAGCATAAGATGTTCGCTGACAGTCAAGAGGAAAATAAAAAGGAGGGAACATTTTGAGTTCTTCAACCTCATTTTGCATTATCAAACTTCGTGTCTTCTCTGAAACAAAGAATTAATTAGAAAAATTATGATAGCATGTATTTAGATTACATAATATGATAGTAAATGATGAATACGATGGATAACTCCATGCATATCGGAAAGAATTTCTTAATGACAAACTCAGCACCAACACTAACGCCGCAAACTATGAATTCTCTACTCAACGCATCAAATCTCTATCAAACGTTATGACTGTGGGAACACCGTCAATAGAGAAGTCCATATCGCTCTAAAATAATTTGATTGAGAATATTTGGCAAAACTCTGGTAGTCGTAGTTAATTACGTAATTTATAATTACATAATTTCCATCTTTTATTTCTAATTTGAATTAATTTTAAATATTTTTATTTCACAAAATTTTTGTTTTTGTTATTTTTGTTTTATAATTAATCAATAATTATATTAAAATTTAATATAGTTAAATGTATTAAAAACGAGAAGCAAAATTCAAGGTAAACATATAGACGATGGCGAATCAATGGTGCAAGTACAAATATTTAAATTGGTTGAAAAACAAATTTGACATAGACCAAGGAAAAAATTGGAGCGACCAATGCGACCCGAAATCGCAGTTGAAGATGGTATTACTTGTCCCTTCTCTCCACCCCCCCACCATATAAATACCCCCACCTAACATCCTAAACCCTTCACCACCCAAAATCCCAACAAACTACAATCTCCCACCAAAATGCCTCCCTTTACCCGACCCCTCTTCCTCCTCTTCCCCTCCTTCTTCCTCCTCTCCTCCCTCTCCTTAGCCTCCTCGTTCTCACTCTCCCTCCCCCTCACCTCCCGCCTCCTCTCTTCCTCCTCTTCCTCTACGTCCAAAACCAAACAGAGCCTAGTGGGGACAACTTCCTCCCAACCCTACAACTTCAGGACAAGTTTCAAGTACTCTATGGCCCTTGTCGTGTCCCTCCCTATAGGGACCCCACCCCAATCCCAGGAGATGGTCCTCGACACCGGCAGCCAGCTTTCCTGGATCCAATGCAACAAGAAGCTGCCACGTGGCTCCTCGTTTGACCCTTCTTTGTCCTCCTCCTTCTCCGAGCTCTCATGCACCCACCCGCTCTGCAAGCCCCGGATTCCCGATTATACCCTTCCCACGTCATGCGACCAGAACCAACTCTGCCACTACTCCTACTTCTACGCCGACGGTACCCTCGCCGAGGGCAATTTGGTCCGGGAAAAGTTTACCTTTTCGCCTTCCGAAATTACCCCTCCTCTTATACTCGGGTGCGCCCAGGGCGGGACCGACGATAAGGGTATTTTGGGAATGAACCTCGGCAGGCTTTCGTTCGCCTCTCAGGCCAAGATTTTTAAGTTCTCGTATTGCGTCCCAGTTCGGTCGGCTCGGACCGGTTTGGCCACCGGGTCGTTTTACTTGGGGGAGAATCCGAATTCGAAAGGGTTCCAGTACGTTGGGCTGTTGACTTTTCCTCAAAGTCAACGGATGCCTAATTTGGACCCCCTGGCTTACACGGTTCCAATGCAGGGGATCCGGATTGGGAATGCCAAGTTGGCCGTACCGGTTTCGGCTTTTCGACCCGACCCGAGCGGGTCGGGCCAAACGTTTGTGGACTCGGGTTCGGAGTTCACTTACTTGGTGGACGAGGCATATGATAAGGTGCGGGCAGAAGTAGTGAGACTGGTGGGCCCCAAAATGAAGAAGGGGTACGTGTACGCTGGCGTGGCGGACATGTGTTTCGACCAGGCCAATGCGATCGAGATCGGACGACTGATAGGGAATTTGGTGTTCGAGTTTGACAAGGGGGTGGAGATACTTGTAGGGAGCGATCACGTGCTTTCGGACGTCGGAGGCGGAATCTCCTGTGTTGGGATCGGACGGTCGGAGATGCTCGGAGCCGCGAGTAACATTATAGGAAACGTTCACCAGCAAAATCTATGGGTGGAGTTTGATCTAGCCGGTCGCAGGATTGGTTTCGGTAGAGCCGACTGCAGCAGATCATAGATTTTAGTAGAAGGACCAGGGTAATTAATCCGGTGTAAATACGAGAAGGTCTGCTTGTACGGAAGGTGAAGGGCAAAAGAGTCATTTACTCTGTTGAGTGGCCTCCAGTCTAAGACACTGACACAAGATTTGGACTGTCCTAATCCACACGGTGTGCTGTGGGCATCTAGAAGGGTTTATGTTAGGGATAGTCGTCGCATTTTTAATGTGCTGCAAGTATATAATGGTTGTTGACTATATAGTTGATTTTTTTCCTTTGACTAGTTATATTATTTTATTAATTTATGTATTCGATTCAATTTTTTTTTGTAAAGGCGTACGTATTAATATGATTGGATATTATGTATATATTTTGTTTTATTATACATTAATTCATGAATAATTAATCATTTTGACTAAATTAGAACCTAATCAAATCAATTAAGTACGATTCAATTTTGTTTAAAGTCGTACGTATTAATATGATTGAATCTAATGTATATATTTTGTTTTATTATACATTATATCTGAGTAATTAATCATTTCGACTAAAGTAGAACCGAATCGAATTAGGTAGTACATAATATAATACCGGAGGTGTTTCGTCACACAACATATATTTAGTATGCATCCGTGTATATGTTATATTAAATAAAGATTGTAACCAGCTACTTGAATTCACAGTCCAATTTCTCTTCTTGATACTTGCCCTCAAGGACATCTTGTTTGATTTTGCATTTAATATATATTATGGTCCAAGCCATCGGATATTAATTTCTTGTTTATGTTGAAATGAACCTTATCTTCAGCTTTGGATAATATATGTTAATAGTTTATATTTAAAACTTCATCATCATTACGATCAATAACGACTATCATTCAGAATGGAACTCCGATGGAATACGATGCCTCTTTTCATAAACTTGCTGTTAACCATGCACCTTTATTAATCGTAACGACAAAAGCACACATATTTGAATTCCAAAATTGACAGAAGGTAGATGTTTATGTGTTTATTGTTGGATACATGATTTGATCCAATTATGCTCTACGTTGGAGATAGGTTCACCTAATCTAATCGTTCGTTGGACTTGGTCCAAGCAAATTAATTTGAGAGCAATCCAAGAAAAGTTATTTAAGTTGACTAAATAGTAAATACAATCGCAACTAAAATATTTGAGCACTCTTTTTCACACTACAGTGATTTTTTTTCATAGGTTTTATTGCAGTAGATATGTTTTTTTTTGGGTCTTCCGTTGACTACGCAACTTGTTAATTTATCTTGAAAGTTTATGTATCATTACGCTTTGATTGCCTTTCTTTCCAATTGCTCGATTCGTGGTGTTGTTTACATATATAGGGTAATTGGTATTTGAATAAAATTTATCTTTTTGAAAAGGTTGACTGATTAGATAACTTTGAAAGTCTAATACCAATAAAGGTATTGCAAAATTTTATAGAGGTAAAAGTTTCAAATCCTAGAATAAAAATCCGAAAGATATCTTTGAAATAATTTAAATATGAGTTACAACATCTAGATTTGAGCGTTTATAAACTATTATATAATAAGTTACTATGTCTAAATAAAATAATCTACATGAAAAAAAAGATCTTCGCTTCTTGCCATCTGTCCGTCCACTCAACTCTTGCTCCCCATCCTGAGTCGCCGGTCGCTGCTTCCTTGTGAGCCCCAAATTGACGAGATGGAGATTGAGAGGCAAGGTTACACGTTTCAAATTGGTCCTCAAGTTAATTCCAAAGTCCTATTTTATTCAAAATCGTGCGCTACGACTTTCCACGATGGCTCCGCAGTTGTGGAGCCTAAAATTTGATTTAAAGAAAGAACCTGTGGTGTTATCCCTTTCAGTGCACCTGTATCCCAAGTGACGGTACTTTGGATTTAGTCCCACGATTCGTTGAAAATATGATTGATGACGATGATAATATCTCAAATAATATATATTTTGTTTTTTAATTGATACCCAAAAATTTAATGGGTAGATCAATTCAGACTAAAATATGGATAAATTTTTTAAAAGATGGTTATATTTTTCGAACCAATATTCAACACTAATATATTAAGTTTAAATATATTGTTGTATATAAATATCTTTTATATCTCAAATTGGAAAGATGAGGATGATATTTATTTATTTAGGGGTCCCCATTTTATATTTGATTGTATACATAGTCAATCATGTCGATAAGATATTTCCTTTCTTGGTGTGTCCTCCGATTCCAAAGCTGCCATGCATACACTTGCCATGTGAAAATGATGTCTTCCGACTAAGTATAGGTGATCCATGGCTTATCTTATCCCATTAATTATTGACTATCATAATAGACAAACCGTAGATTATTATAGTAATTATTGACTAGCATAATGGAAAATTTATTTATTTGAAAACAAAATCATTTTAAAGTATATGGTTCAACTTTTTTATTTGTGGCTTTGATTTTTTCATTAAAAGTGATTATTAAGGAACCTTACTGTCTAACAATATAAAATATACAATTGATAGAAAAATGGATCAATACTAAAATAATTTTCCTTCATTTAGTTATTTTTTGAAGAATTTGTCAATGTTAACTTATTTTAAGCTTAATAAATTAATCAAGTCAAATATTAAATACTAGAGGTAAAATCATGTGGGTTGCTATTTAAGTCTTTTGGACTTCTAAATTGACTAATCCTACCCTGGTGCTATTTGATGAAGTAGGACGGGCCATATTTTTTTAAAGGGTGGCGCGAAGCCTATATTATAGCTGAATTACAATACGGAAGGGAAACAATACATAGTAATAAGATAAGAAATCCTAAGCAGGACAAGTGAACAAGTCTGATGGTCGCAAAGTGGCACAGAGGGAACGATGGATAGTCGAAAAAGCCCGAAGGCCAACGACTGGGCGAACAAACTCTGCCGAAATAAATTTTCGGCCAATAACCTCGAGGCAAAGCCAAGAGGGCATCTGAGTGCATACGAGATACAATCTCAGATGAATGCCAAGGTCGACGTGAATCGGCCAAGGCAAGGTTCTCCACTCGCGACCATCGAACATGCAAACAAATCCGAGAGGATCCAAGGACAAGCGAAAGCCAAATCCGACAAAAGCATAAGTAGACGACGCTACACATAAGAAACAAAATCCGACCAAGCCCTAAACAAGAGGGGCTTAAAAGACATAACAGAAACTGACAACCGGGGAGGGGGTCGTCGGAGACCACCCCCCAGGAGCACCAGCGGGCGCCCTAGGCTAGTCGGAAAGGGGGCTAGTCGTAGAACGGGCCTTGAGTGTTGGGGATCCTACAACCGAACCCCCTAGAGTACGCTCACGAGCAAACCCTAATCAATAACACCCATAACACTAGGAAGCCAAAACAATAACAACCAAGCAAAGCCAAAAGAAAAAACTCACGATTTGCTAACCCGGTTCGATCAATGATCTACGTCCAGGGGCGTACCAAGCCAGGGGAGGAGAGATTTTCACTAGATGGAGCTTCAAAGCTCTTTACAATGGAGCTCAAGCTCTATGGAGGCTAAAACTCTACCAACACACAAAGAACAAGGGTTTTACAAGGTATTTATAGGGCCAAGCAACATACAAGGGTTTTGGGATACCTAGGGGAGTTTTTCGTCCACCAAAATCTTTTCCAGCTTGTGTACCCAGCGTACGCTGGCCTACCCAGCGTACGTTGGCCTCAGCTCCTGGACCCCCCAGCGTACGTTGGCTTCTCCAGCGTACGCTGGCCTCAGCTTCTGCCCAAATTTCAGATTCACTTTTCTCCCTCATACGAGCTCCGTTTTCGAAACTGTCGAATCCTGGGCATCCCCAATTGACATATCTATCTTTCGGAGTGTCGTTAGGCTCCATACCTTAACAATCTCCCACCTGGAGACTAACTTCTTCTTGCTTGTTCCTTGTCACACGAATACCCATCACTCGGTACTCCTTCTCATCCTCACTCAGTTGGTTGGTACGCCAGCCTCTTCTCATCATTCAACGAGGCCAGCCGAGGCCATGTTGAGCCTCAGCTTCTCCAAGGTCACCACCTTGGTAAACATATCTGCAGGATTCACTTTACCATCGATCTTCTTAAGCTTTAAGATCTTCTCTTCAACAAGTTGCCAGATGTAGTGGTACTTCAAGCTAATGTACTTCGTTCTTGCATGGAAAGCCAGGTTCTTTGCCAAATGAATTGCACTTTGACTATCACAATGAAGCACACTCCCGGTTTGCTCCTTTCCCAACTCCACCAAGAAGTTTTGCAACCACACCATCTCTTTGCTAGCTTCCGTTGCCGCCACATACTCTGCTTCCGTGGTAGACAAAGCAACAATCTTTTGCAACTTGGATGACCAAGATATCACAGTACCTCCAAGCGTGAACACAAATTCGGTTGTGCTCTTAAACCCATCATGGTCATTTGATCCCAAATCCGCATCGACATAACCCGCCAAACTCACATCTTTGCCCTCAAAGCAAAGAGCTCTATCCTTAGTACCTCGCAAGTATCCTAGGATCTACTTGACTGCGATCCAATGTTGCTCACCCGGGTTGTTCATGAACTGATTCACCACTCCTACCGCATGAGCTATGTCGGGTCTTGTACATACTATCGCATACATCAAACTTCTGACGGCCGATGCATATGGAGTTCTCTTCATATGGGCTTTCTCCGCCTCACTCCTAGGTGCGTCTTTCTTTGACAACTTGAAGTGCCCACCCAAGGGAGTCATCATAGGCTTGGCTTCATGCATACTAAACCGCTTCAACACCTTCTCGATGTACTCGGCTTGAGAAAGAAAAAGCTTCCCCGCTTTCCTATCTCTCTCGATCCTCATACCAAGAATTTGCTTCGCCTCACCCAAATCCTTCATAGCAAACCGCTCCGACAATTACTTCTTCAAGTCCCTCACCTCTTGAGCACTTGCTCCCACAATCAACATGTCATCCACATAGAGTAAAAGAATGATATAGCCAACGTCGAGCATCTTTACATAGCAACAATGATCTGCCTGACACCGCATGAAGTCTATCTCATGCATGAATCCATCAAACTTCTTGTACCATTGCCTCGGGGCTTGTTTCAACCCATAGAGGCTCTTCTTCAAATGACACAAGCTTCTCACTACCCTTCGACAAATAGCCTTGCGGTTGCTTCATGTAAATCTCCTCATCAAGATCACCATGGAGGAACGCCGTCTTCACGTCCATTTGCTCTAACAAAAAGTTCTCGGCCGCTACCATGCTCAACACCATCCGAATAGTGGTTATCTTCACCACCGGTGTGAAGATGTCCGTGTAGTCTATGCCGTACCTTTGTTGAAACCCGTTTACCACTAGCCTTGCCTTGTAGCGCTCGTTGCCATTTGCCTCCCGCTTGATTCTATACACCCACTTATTTTGTGGTGCCTTCTTGCCCTTAGAAAGTTGGACTAGTTCCCAAGTCCCATTACTCCTCAATGAGTCCATCTCTTCATCTATGGCACACCTCCACTTGTGCACTTGCTCACTCTCTTGAGCTTCTACAAAATCTTCGGGTTCACCTTCATCCGTCAAGAGAAGGTAGAAATTAGCCGGGGAGTATCTTTGCGGAGACCTATATTGCCTTGTAGACCTCCTTTGCGGTACCACCGGTGGTGGGGAACTAGGCACCACCTCTTCTTCCTCATGAGCTTCCTCTTGCCCATTTCGAGTCCTTGAGCTCCCACCCGAATTGGAGATATCCAAATCAATGATTTCATTGCTAGGAGCTCCCACCTCATCCAATACACTTCCTCGATCCTTGTATAGCACTTGCTCATTGAACACGACGTCTCGGCTCCGAATCACCTTGTGACTCTTCTCATCCCAAAACCGGAATCCGAATTCATCACCGCCATACCCAATAAATGTGCACTTCTTGGACTTGGCATCTAACTTGGTTCTTTCACCTACATCCACAAGAACATACGCAACACAACCAAAGACCCTAAGGTATGAGAGATCAACCTCCTTACCACTCCAAGCTTCTTCGGCAATACAATTGTCCAAAGGAGTTGATGGCCCTCGGTTGATAAGAAATGCTGCCGTGTTGACTGCATCCGCCCAAAACATTTTAGACAATCCACACTCTAACCGCATAGCCCTTGCTCTCTCATTGAGTATTCGATTCATCCTCTCCGCGATGCCATTTTGTTGAGGGGTCCCTGCAACCGTCTTTTCCATGCGGACTCCATGCTCTGCACAAAAGTCTTTGAATTCTTTGAGCTCATCCTCGCCACCATTGTCAGATCTCAAGCGCTTCACCTTGAATCCCGTCTCATTTTCCACAAGTGCTTTCCACTTCTTGAAGGCATTGAAGGCATCAGACTTTTGTTTCAAGAAGTACACCCACACTTTCCTCGTGGAATCATCAATGAAGGTCATGTAGTACATTGACCTTCCCAAGGATGCAACCGGTGCCGGCCCCCATAGGTCGCTATGGACCAACTCAAGCCTTTGCTCTCTTGGAGCTCTACCACCTCTAGAGAAGCTAACCCTCCGTTGCTTCCCAAGCACATAATGCTCACATAGGCCAACCTCCACGGTCTTCAAGCCCGGTAGCCTCCCTTTAGCACATAACACCTTCATCCATTTCTCACTCATGTGGCCGAGATGACTATGCCACAAATCTGCATCATCCGAGCTTCCCGCTATATTGATGCTTTCTTGAGAGCTCCTTGTTATATACAAGGTGCCTTCCTTCAACCCTCGAGCTAACACCATAGCCCCCTTGGAAATCTTCCAAGACTTGCAACCAAAGACCATATTGTGGCCTTCATCATCTAGTTGCCCTACGGAGAGTAAATTCCTCTTCAATCCGGGAATGTGTCTCACTCCCTTCAACATTAGTGTAGAACTATTAGGTGTCTTGATTCGCACAACTTCCATGCCCATAATTTGCAACGGCTCATCATTCGCTAGATAAACCTTGTCAAACTTCCCTTGGACATATTCTTCCATCATACTCGCATCACTACACGAGTGGAACGATGCACCCGAATCCAAAACCCAAGCCTCCAATGGACTACATACACTAAGGACCAAAGCATCTCCATGGTCTTCCGTTGTTGCATTTGCCGACGTGTCTTCCCTCTTTGGTGCTTTGCAATTAACCGTGTAGTATCCATACTTGTCATAATTGTAACATTGGACCTTGCTCATGTCCTTCTTCGACTTCCTTAACTTAGACTTGGACCTACCACGATCCTTCCTCTCCTTCTTAGACTCGGACCTTCCTCTACTACTTGCATTCAAAGCCGAACTCGAGGTTAACCTGGACTCTCTCCTACGAATCTCTTCACTCATAATCAAGTCCCTAACCTCATCTAACTTCAATGTAATCTTCCTCGCCGAAGCACTCACTGCCGTGACCGTGCCATTCTAACTATCGGGTAAGGAACTTAACAAGATAAGAGCTTGTACCTCGTCTTCAAAGGTGATATTCACTAAGCTCAAGGCCACTATCGTAGTGTTGAACTCGTTCAAATGCTTGGCCACCATCGTACCCTCCACCATCTGCAAGTTGAACAACTTACGCATCAAGTGGACCTTGTTCGCGGCCGATGGCTTCTCGTACATATCGGACAACATCTTCAACATCTCCTTCGTGGACTCCGCCTTCATCGTGTGCAAAGCCACATTCTTGGACAAGGACAAGCGAACAACGCTCATCGCCTTCCTATCTAGGAGCTTCCACTCCTCCTCCTTCATATCGGCTGGCTTCTTATCCTCGAGCGGTAGATGCAAGTCCCTCCCATAGAGGTAGTCTTCTCTTTGCATCTTCCAAAAGCCATAATCCGTGCCATCAAACTTCTCAACCGGAGACTTCCCATCGTTCATCATCTTAGCTCCCACCAGACCCAAAGCCCAAGCTCTGATACCAGTTGTTGGGGATCCTACAACCGAACCTCCTAGAGTATGCTCACGAGCAAACCCTAATCAACAACACCCACAATACTAGGAAGCCAAAACAATAACAACCAAGCAAAGCTAAAAGAAGAGACTCACGATTTGGTAACCCGGTTCGATCAATGATCTACGTCCGGGGGCGTACCAAGCCAGGAGAGGAGAGATTTTCACTAAATGGAGCTTTAAAGCTCTTTACAATGGAGCTCAAGCTCTATGGAGGCTACAACTCTACCAACACACAAAGAACAAGGGTTTTACAAGGTATTTATAGGGCCAAGCAACATACAAGGGTTTTGGGATACCTAGAGGGTTTTTCATCCACCAAAATCTTTTCCAGCTTGTGTGCCCAGCGTACGCTGGCCTACCCAGCATACGTTGGCCTCAGCTCCTGGACCCCCCCAGCGTACGTTGGCTTCTCCAGCGTACGCTGGCCTCAGCTTCTGCCCAAATTTTAGATTCACTTTTCTCCCTCATACGAGCTCCGTTTTCGAAACCGTCGAATCCTGGGCGTCCCCAATTGACGTATCTATCTTCTGGAGTGTCGTTAGGCTCCATACCTTAACATTGAGTGGTACTGACAGTGGTGGGGCGAGGACTGAGTCTACGACCTGAAGTTGGTCGGCCAGAGACCTAGGACGGCTGGAGGGTGGGAGTCGAAGGTCTTGGGCCACCGGAGGTCTAATGGATAAAGGGCTGACGAGGGTGGAAGTCTTGAGCAGCCGGAGGTCTAGGGCGACGACGGTGACGAGCTTGGAAGATGACAGGCTTGGACGGCGACGGCGGAGGGCTTGGACGGCGGAACAAGGGTTTGGGTGACAACGGCAGTGACGGTTAGAGATTGGATCGGAGAGAACCCGAAAAGCGGTGGCGGCAAACAGAAACTCCTCCGAAGCAACTTTGGATCAAACAGGACGGTGATGAAGCTTGTAGGAAAGGCGACGGTTGAGGGAAAAATAGGAGCAGATCTGTACGGACTTGGAAGAAAGAGAGGTGGGCGGGGCGTGGACGAAAGGATGATCGGATAATTTAGTGGTGAGTAGATGGAAGGGGATGGGGGGTAAGCAGCAACCAGAAAAGGAAGATAGGAGAGGGGAGTAAAAAACTCTAGTTGCTCTCAGATAGAGAGAGAGCGCTCTCAGAAGAGAGAGAAAGAATTTACAGGACATGCCATATTGAGCACATCTATCCAGCAAAATTTACTATTTTCTTTACATTATTTATAGGGAAAATTATGCTCAGGCACCTTGGGTTTGAGGAAATTCGTGTTTTAGCTCTTGTATTTTTTTTATTATCATTCGACCCTTCAAGTTTGCAAAAAATATATATTTTATCCCGTATCACCGGAATTCGATCATTTCTCCGGCAAAATCAGACATGAGATGACAAAAAATACCTTTATCTTAAAAAATGGTTTAAACTCTTTTTTATAAAAATAAATTGAAACCCATTTAAAAAAAATAAAACCATCTCCTTCCTTCCACGTAAAACCACCTTCTCTCATCTTCTTCATCTAACTA
Organism: Hypericum perforatum; assembly: GCA_012979155.1. Lineage (NCBI taxonomy): Eukaryota > Viridiplantae > Streptophyta > Magnoliopsida > Malpighiales > Hypericaceae > Hypericum > Hypericum perforatum. The sequence continues at coordinate 27,243 of SOPF01026081.1, forward strand.
ACTAAACAATAACAACGTTTAATTAAAAATCAAATAGCATACAAAGATCGACTCTACCTTCAGGCTCCATTACCGCCTTCACAAACTTAAAATTAAACAGGATACAAGCTAAGACCCCCAGATCAAAATTAAACTAAAGCACCAACTGAGTTTAAAATGAAACCCGAGTTGCTCGGAGGTGCAGATAAGCTGTTTGCGGATATTCCCAACTGAGTTTTGGCGCTAAGAAGCACATTTCTCAAGAGGATTTCATGGGAAGAGGCGGTGCCACAGTCTAAAACCATACCAGAACGAAACTGCGGAGAAGGCACCCGCGGTGGCCACCGTCTGAACTAGGGAGAAGCTCTTCCCTATATCCTCTCTACTTCGATTCGATCGCCCGGGAATTCTCCGATGTCGCTTGGGCTTTCTGGGTTGAGGAACTTGAGGGTTTAACAGGTTGGAAGGTGGGTGTCTGGGTCGCTTGCTTCGTGTGAGAAGTTGAAGATTAAAAATTAACTAAAACCGTACTCACCGAGGGCGGAGGTTTGAAGGGGGTAAAGCCGTACTCATGACAGGAGCTTGATGATTTGGATTGAAAATTAACTAAAAATTTGAACATAAAACTAAACCCACTTCTTTTCTTGTTTGGAAGATTTTTGGTTTGATTTCTGTGTTTAATATTCATGTCTTCGATACTGTTATTCACTTTGAAATATCCATTTTTTTTCTTCATTACTTTTCTTTGATTTTTTTTGTTTTTTAATTTTCAGAAAATGACATTTTCGAAATCTCAAGTCCCAACTCGCCGGAGAAATGGTCGGATTCCGGCGATAAGGGGTCAAATATACACTTTTTGCAAACTTGAAGGGTCGATGATAATAAAAAAAAATACGGAAGCTAAAACACGAATTTTCTCAAACCCGAGGGCCCGAGCGTAATTTTCCCTTATTTATATTATATCTTTCCTTATTTTAACAATTAGTTTATGTTTAGTCATTCATAAGATGCTTAACTTTTTTAAGTAATTTTTTTATTGGTAATAATCATGAGAACACAAGAAATGCATTAACATCCCAATGTTTTAGTACTTATATTTTTATTTTTTTGATATATTGATCAACTAAAATATCATTGGTGAGTTGGATTATGGTGGAGGATACCACACATTGTACAACTTGTGCTTACTTTCAATCTCATCCACTGTTAGAGAGAAAAAACAAAAAACAAAAAACAAAAAACAGCTGGATTGCAATTTACTTTTGGAAGAAAAAAAGGAAATTCAACATCTAAAAACAAACCACAGAAAAAAGGGAAAAATCCTTTGGTAACTACGAAATGAAACCTTTTTGGCCTGGCACGAACCCAAAGAAGCAAACGTTGAAATTAATCAATTATGGGTGGAAACAATTAAGAAGATTGATAAAGCATTCCCAAACCGTCTTATTTGAATCATGTAAACAAACACACGAGAAAGTAAGAAAACAAACTTTATTACCCCTAAAAAACAAAACAATCATTGTTGTATGGTTCTACGAGGTGTTTGCAAACATGGTCCACCAAACCCGACTCCCCTATATTTTATTGTTCTACAAATGCTATGCAGCACAATATTTTTTTTTGAGAAATTATCTTGAGATCCCTAATCTGTAATCATCCTTTTCATGGAATATTTCATTATTATAAAAAGATTTTTTTGTTATTTCTTATAATAGATTTTCAGAACCCTGAGTGTAGAGTATTTTTTTTTATCAGAACCATAACTAAAATGACCAAAATACCTTCTTAACTAAAAACAAGAGAAAAAAAACCTATTTTCTCCCCCTTCTTCTCATGAGACTAGACAATCTCTTTCACACCCCAAACAAAATTAAACAACAAATTGAAAAGTTTAACTTGAATCAAAATCACAAACCAAAACTACGCAACGAATTTTCTTCAATTAAAAGTTTAATTTTAATTAAAAAGCAAATTACTCTATAGTCTTTAAGGTTTGGTCGCCCTCTACCTAGGATTCTTGATCTTCAAAAATTGAATTTTTCTTTCTTTAATTTCGATGAAATAGATTCATGGGTACTTAGGTTTTTTTCCATCTTTTTCTCTGACGAGACCATCCAAATACTTTTTAACTTAAGAAATATAATGCTAAATTATTATATATATATATAATTAAAATGTATAATAATTCTGTTAATTTTATTGCAACATTCAACATTTTCAAGTGCAAAATCATATTTTAATTACTTTTAATCTAACATTTTGAAATAATTGTGTTTTATATAATGCATAAAAATAAAAAGGGCAAATTATCCTCAGGTCCCTGATCTTTACTGAAATCTCCTATTAGGTCCCTCTTGTTACATAAATGATTAATCCGTCCCTGTTTTATTCAAAAATATTTGTCTCGGGTCCCCACTGACCAAATCAGACTTTTTTTTAAATTTTTTGTCATGTGAAATGATATTTTATCCTTCACAAAACGACAAAAATATGATGAAATTTGTCATTTTGTGAAGGGTAAAATAGTCATTTCAGATGACAAAAAATTTTAAAAAAAGTCTGATTTGGTTGGTGGGGACCAGAGACAAACATTTTTTGAATAAAACAGAGACTTAATACTCCTTTATGACAAAGGAGGAACCCAATAAGAAAATAATGTAAAGATCAGGGACCTGAGGGTAATTTGCCCAAATAAAAATGCTGCAAGCCCCGTGGAATCAAAGTGAACTTGTTCAAATAATAAAGTGGTTGATATTGGGTCCTTCGGGAGTGGAAACGGTGCTGAGGATGCATTTCCTCAGTATATACTGAGGAGGATATATATGTCAATTTACCCACTACTACTATTCATCCACTAACTACATACTGGTTTGGTCGGTTTGCATTGCTGGTTTATTTTTTGCATTGCTGGTTTGGTTGGCTATATTACTGGTTTTTTTAGTTATATTACTGGTTTCGTTAATTATATTGGTAGTTTGTTTGGTTATATTACCGGTTTATTTTGTTGTATTACTCATTTCGTTAGTTATTTTACTGGTTTGCTTCGTTGTATTGCTGGTTTGCTTGGTTGTATTGATAGTTTCGTTGGCTGCATTGCTGGTTTTTTTGGTTGTATTACTGGTTTATTTGGTTGTATTATTGGTTTATTTAGTAACATTACTGGTTTGTTTGGTTGTATTGATGGTTTTATTGGCTGCATTGCTGGTTTTTTTTGTTGTATTACTGGTTTGCTTAGTTACATTACTAGTTTGTTTGGTTGTATTAATGTTTTGTTGGCTGCATTGCTAGTTTTTTTGGTTGTATTACTGGTTTATTTGGTTGTATTGCTGGTTTGCTTCTTTTCATTACTGGTTTGCTTGGTTATATTGCCGGT
>SOPF01026081.1:30604-61776 GCA_012979155.1 Hypericum perforatum
CTGGTTTGCTTCTTTTCATTACTGGTTTGCTTGGTTATATTGCCGGTCTATTTTGTTATATTACTGGTTTATTTAGTTGTATTAATAGTTTCGTTGGTTATATTACTGGTTTGTTTGGCTGCATTGCTGGTTTTTTGGTTGTATTACCGGTTTGCTTCTTTTCATTACTAGTTTGTTTGGTTGTATTGCTGGTTTGCTTCTTTTCATTGCTGGTTTGTTTGGTTGCATTGCTGGTTTGTTTCTTTTCATTACTGGTTTGTTTGGTTGTATTGCTGGTTTGCTTCTTTTCATTATTGGTTTGTTTTGTTGTATTGCTGGTTTGCTTCTTTTCATTACTGGTTTGTTTGGTTGTATTAACGGTTTCGTTGGCTGTATTGTTGGTTTTCTTGGCTGCATTGCTGGTTCGCTTGGTTGCATTGCTGGTTTAATTCGAAAGATGTTGCATTTGACGAACATATTGTAGGAATAGATTTGAACCAACTACCCGAAGAACATATTTGAAATGATTGGTGTTATTTATTTTTTTTTCATTCAATATATGAAAGTAACCAGTATGGGAGTTTTGAAAACCAGCATTACATCCAAGAAAACCAGCATTACAGCTAAGAAAACCATCAATACGGTCACAAAAACCAATAATACGATCATTTAAACCAGCAATATACACAAGTAAACCAGCAATAGGGTTAACAAACCAGCATTACAGCCAAGAAAACCATCAATACAGTCACGAAAACCAACAATACAGCCATTTAAACCAGCAATACACACAAGTAAACCAGCCATCGAAATAAACAGTGATTTTATTTGAAAACGTACAGTGGTTTTATTAGTGAATGAACAGTAATTTTATTAGTGGATGAACAATAATTTTGTTAGTGGATGAACAGTAATTTTGTCAAAAAATCTAAAATACCCTTATTCAATAATGGCCATTAGATCAGAATATTTAGAAAAATATTCTGATCCAATGACCTATTGTTTCCTCAGTATATACTGAGGAAATTTTCCCTCAGCACCGGATCCAAGCGCGGGTCCTTCAGGGTCAACATCGAACTCAAGAATTTCTGTCTTCTTATAATCATTATTATTATAAAGCTATAATCATTGCATTTAAAAAACATACACGTCGCACGTACATAGGATCCATAAAGTCGCAAGTACATAGGATGTGTTTGCTGACACATTTGAATCTCATTTGCCGGTTGCAATAATTTTAGTTGGTACATTACACAGACAATTCGTTTTGTGACAATTTACCCATCTATCTCACTGAGCCACTCCCTAGATCTTCTGAAACTACAACCCGAACCCGAGTTTTTCATGCCGTGAATTTCATCTAAATACATAAAAGTAAAAGATACTTATGGAATATCTATGGAAATCTCTCTTGCTAATTTAGGGCCCTTTGGTATATGATGTTAGGCTTATTAAAAATTCGGATAAGACCCAGGTAGTATCCTATAAATTTATATCTACGTTTTTTGTGTTTTTTTAATATAAAAATATGAGAATCTAAATCCGGTCAAAATAAATAGATCTTGGATCATTGGGATCTGGATCGAGATAGACCCTCAAAATTCCAAAATCTCTGCCATGAAGACCAACTCCTTTCCCAATGGAAAGAACGATTGATCACTTTAACATGTATTAGTGCAACGTAGATCCATCAAAATAATGCAACAAGACATGAACATGTAAATGACATCAACATATTATTGTTCTAACTAGTAACTAACTACTACTTGTTTCCAGTAACACCATAATAACTCATTGCCAACCATCTGAGCAGGTCCTAGACAAGCTCGTCCTAACTATACATGTCCCATATTTTTACGACGCTGTTGCGATAATCCTCATTGACACAACGTACGCGTGTTTGTGAACCTGGATAGAGAAACCATGTAACCGTCGACGCCATCCCACACTTCGAAAACGTCTCTGAAAGGTCATGAGCACCATTGTTAGTAAAAATCACTCTACAGTTTACATTGCATACATCACTTCTGAACTGATGTTCATATGTGTTAAACAACCAGACACTTGATCCCAAAAATCTAAAAAAAGAGGTCATAAAGAAAATGAAATTGAAACTTAATCGATCAGCAACTATATCTGGATGCATAATCTGTGGCTCCGCCCCTCAAGTTACAGAGTTTCATGAATTGACCAGGAAATCAGTGACCTACTATGATCAATTGCACCATAGTTAAAAAAGTTGTCTCGAATTTTCTCGGAAGGAGAAGGGAATTGGTGATCATTCTGAATAAGATATGCACTGATTTGGCACCTATGCATTCTATAACTCATTCCATTCAACAGAATCACTCATGAACATCACACTTCTATGTCTCCAACATGCAGCAAGAAAAAAACAAAAAAAAACATTCTCATTGTTCTGACACAAGATATTCAGCCCAGATCAATTCCCAAAAACGTGAAATCCAGGGAAAAAATTCCTTATAATATGTTAACAAATAGGAGCATCAGGAAATTTTTCATTCAGAGGTTAATTGTAGCAACATTACTTGAACGAGAAAGCAATGAGAGCCGAAGATCATTCCAACGTGCATGTCATGTACCATGTACCAGTGAAATCTGTCAGGCTGCATATTAGGCAAATAGAAAACGCTTGTCTGCATAGAGTAGCTTCGATGATCAGTCAGTGCACCTCTGCTGCTTCATCAGCAGCATAGAAGAGTGGGACAGCTTGATCCAAAAACATTTACAAGCACTCATTTGATACAATAGAATATGCAATACCACCGTACATCCACAATGGCAGGACAACTTCCCATGAACATGAAAGGGAGGCAGCCTGAAATTGGTCCACAAACACCACGAAAAAGAAAGTTAAAGATGCAGGCTAATCCAAAAAAATTGAGTAAAAAGATTGCCAAAGCAATAACTTACTGCATTTCAGATGTGAGGGAAGCATGGTTTTACCCAACATGTACTTGTTGGGGAACAATAATAGGCCAGCAATCACAAAGTTCTCCGAGTACCCATCAGACTCCATAACCGATCAGTACTTACCTCACAGCAATTTATATGTTATGTAGCATGTCATTACCAGGAGAAAGGCATTGTTCTTCACATTCATCACTGATAAACTGCCAAGCAAACCATCGATAAGAAGAGAAACAATCATCTTCTCCTACAATTTTTTGAAGCTTCATTAATTATTGACTTGTAGGAGGCGTAGTCTGCAACTAGGCCCTTTTCAGCTTGAAGAGTATGAACATTCCCCAGGTTTCCATGCTTTTGATGACCATCCAACAAAATGTTGTAAGTGACGTCATTAGGCTCCACACCAGAACGGAGCATTTCTTCTAGAAGTATGTTAGCGTTCTTAATTTGACCTTTCTTACAAAGTCCATTGATGAGCACATTGAATGTAATAACATTAGGAGTATGGCCGTGCCTCCTCATTTCGTTCAGCAAGTCAAACCCCATTTGTACTTCACCCATTTTACAAAATCCATCCATCACCATAGTATACGTTGCATCATCGGGTACCAAACCCATTTTTACCATTTCTCTCAACATTTTTTCTGCATCAATCACCTTTCCCACTCTGCACAACCCAGAAATAAGAGCTGTATAGCCAACACTGTCAAACTTAATACCTTCTTGAGCCATTTCCTCAATGATCTTAAAAGCAGAATCCATGTTTCCCGCTTTACAATAGCCATCTATCAGAATGGTGTACGTAAACTTATCAGGTCTCAGACTTCCCTCCCTCAACTCTTCGAAAAGTGCCCTAGCTTCCTGAAGATCCTCGGCTTTGCAAAGGCCACTAATTAGCACATTGTACAATACCAAATCAGGCTTCAAACTGATCCTCGCGAACCGCCGAAAAATCTGCATAGCCCTGTCGATCCTGCCGTTTTTGCAGTGTCCATCAATCATTGTAGTCAAAACAACATCATTTGGTACTATCCATCTCTTATACATATGACTGAACAACCGACTTGCATCCTCCATCCTACACTCCCTACACAAACAACTAATCAAAGCACTGTAAGTGAAAACATCAGGACAAACCTTAGCCCCCTCCATCATCTTGAAAAACTTTAACCCCTCCTCTAAACTCCCCAACTTACAGTATCCACTGATTAAAGTATTAAAACTAACCACCGTAGGTGTCAATCCGCGCTTCCCTATCTCGTGAAAAACCATCAGGGCGCCCCCCATTTTCCCTTCTTTACACATCTTATGCATCAGCATGTTAAAGCTATACACTACAGGCGGAAACCCGTAATCCAAAATCTCCAAAAAGAATCCCCAAGCCAACTCGGAAGACCCCGTCTTTATCAGCCTCTCGAGCAAACACTTGCAACCCAAAAAGGGTACCTCACAGTTATGCTTCCTAACCAACCTAAAGCACTGAACAGCATCACCCACGAACCCCAACTCGGTATACCCAACAATCAGCGCATCGAAAGCGTAATTCGACAAATGGGTACCTCTGGTCTCGAGAACCGATGCAAAAACCGAAGAAGCGGAGCCCTTCCCCTTCCTGGCGAGAACAAACCCGATCAGGGACCGGCCCTCCTGATACATCCCGCGGGAGAACAGGCAATGCGCCATGGCGGAGAAGGTCTGGACCGTGTGGGAGAAACCCGGGTGGGACGAGAGGAAGTGGAAGAAGGAGAAGAGGGAGGAAGCGGGGAGAGAGTGAGGGTTTTGGTTGACGAGGTTGAGGAAGTGGTGGGGTTTAAGGAGAGGGAGGATTCTTCTGAGGGAGAAGTGGAGGGGATTGGTCTCCATGGACTTGATGGCTTGGGAGAGTGTTGTGAGGATTTGGTCCTCATCGTTCGCCGGCGCCGGAAATTGCGGTGGAGGGGAGTACCAGGTGGAGAAGTGGAGGAGGGTTTTGGGTGGGAGAGGGTTTTGGGGTTTAGAGCGGGAGAGGGTTTGCATTTCTGTGTCGGGGTTTTGAACCGGTTCGGAAATATCCTATATTGTGTCGTAGACAAGATCGTCTGATTAGAAGTTAGAATGTCTTTATGAAAGTAAAAAAATAAAAAGAGATCGATCGTCTGATTAAAAGTTTGAAGCCTATAATATATTTTTTTGTGAATTAGAAGCGTTAGATCGTTACTTCAATTTCTCTGCATTTTAATTTTGAGGATAGCATAAGGACTTTGTTGAAGTGGACGATTGTAATTTTGAAAGAGGCTATTCAGTTGCTAAAATTGATAACTATTGTTGGATATTAATTGATTCAAACAACCGATCAAAAGTTGCATGGTCCTTCTCCTTCAGGTAGAATGTGGGTCACGGAATGTTACGACTGCCGTACTTCTATTTAGTTTTCCTATTTATATAGGAATATAATCCAACTTTTAAAATAAAATTGTCAAATACATTCACTAATAAATTACAAGCACAATTTATTCTTAAAAAAAGTGCAACGACAAATTGATATCCATCTTCAAGTTCTCATTGCAAAAATTTAGAAAGATCAGCTATAGAGTTATTTTAATTTATTTAAGACTTTTTGAATTATAAAATTACAAAAATATTAAATTTTTTGTAGAATTTTTTTGTAAAACCGATTTAAAGTCCATAAACTTTGTGCCGGTATGTGATGCATATTTCGTTTATATATCCCTTTTAAAGTGACAGTTGGTTTAAAATTTATTTTCTTTTTGTCAGAAATGATTTAAACAACAAAATTCAGCGATGTGATAATAATTAGTTAAAATATGATTAGTAATTTTGTTACATACAAGAAAATAGTCTGTCTATTGTCCTTTTTGCAAAGATAAAACCATAAATGGGAAGAAAAATGGTAATTTTCGGATTTCGACGTGTAGCTCTAGTTGTCGGCTAAATCCAATAGTGAAACATCATCAAATTGGAGAAAATTTTTGAGGGCTTGTTCTTCATACACTAAAAAGGATTAGGGATGGTGGATATATTAGTTTGAGATCTCAACTATTGTGTGCCGATGTTTAGGAAAATATAGAGTTTTTCTCAAAATCATAGAATACCTCGTACTATTTGCGAAATCCAACGATTAAATCTTATCTAATAAGAACAAAATTTTGTGAGTTAATTTCTAACACTTTGATAATGGTCCAGAATAATGCAGATTTAATTTGGAGGTCTCTAAAAAATTGAACTCATGTCAGTTTTGGAAATTTCGAATATGGATAAAAGATTTATGTAAGTTAGCTTTGTCTTACTCATGTCTGTTGCTTGCTAACTATAAGTATCTATTGCTTCTCTTATTATCGAGTGTTGATATCATGTAGTTACGTTTGTTGGTTGTTTGATTATATTGTTGATAAGTTGGTTTTGTTTTAATGTTGTAGTTCTCTGTTTGCTATTTTGAGGTATGTACGTTCTAGTGGACGGGAAATGTGCAAATTGTCTTTCAACCAAAAAAAAATGTGCAAATTGTCTAGGCGCATGGAAGGGATATCTCCTTATATTGTTTGGTCCTGAAGTGTGTTTTGGATTTTTACGCTTTGCGAGAATAGAGGAGAAATTTATTTGTGCGTCTGTGAGAATTCTTTCCTATGTTATGTGGAACTCCAAAGTTTTATTTGATTGTTGGTGTTGTAATTAGTGATAATTTTGATTTTTTTTGTTAGTGGCTTGATTATAGTTTGAGTCTTATTTGTGTTTGAACTAATTAGATTAAAATTTGAAGTTATTATATTAACTGTTAGTCAATATTAATGACTTTTAACTACACCCCATCCTGGTTGGAGTTCATCTCTTTCTTTCACAAAGCTCCTCCTGAACACTCATCTGCTCCTCTTCCTCCTCCACCTCCTCGTCAGCTCGAACCCTCGGCCGACCAAGGCTGACCTAAGGTGTCGTCTCTCCCAGGTTGTCGGTTACAAGTCTGGCCAACTCCACCTAGGCTGCCCTCTTCTCCTCGTCTGTGTTTTTCTCGCCCTGCTACTCACAGGCCCGCCCATTTACACCTAGGCGGCTCACCACTGGACCAAAGAAGACCACGGGTGGGGATCTGAGCCGGAAGTCACAGTAGCACCCCTCTGGTTCACCACTCTTACGAATGTGTGATTTTTTCAAGTATTGTTTTTTTTTTGGATCTAATATCTCTCTGAAATTTTTGGTGATTTGTGTAATGTTCATCTTTCGCGGTGACTATTGTTTGTTTGGATCAGATTTGGTTTGATCTATCATATTTATAGATTACCGTATTTACCTCGTTGCTTTGAGCTGAAAATTTTGTCTTAACAAGTTCGTCGGACATTGATCATCATCGTTAGTGTGCATCTTGTATATATCAAAGTATTTGTTACGACAAAGTTACATCTCGTGTGTAACTCTATATTTATTACATTTTGGTTGGCAGTTAGCCTTTGTTAGTTCGGGAAGTTGACATTATGAGCAAGATAATCAATGACACCATTTGGCAGTGTGATTTAATCTTATAAGCAGGTTATAACACAAAGTTTATCTCTATGTCTTTTGTTGCTATGTTTATTCACTTTCTCGCTTACGTGCTATAATTTTTTTAATGAAAAGCTTATAATATACTTTCTAGGTTGTCCTTTATTTTCGTTTGGTATGGCTTGTGGCCCAGAGAAGAGAGAAGAGGAAAGCACTTATATTTTTTTGTGCTGAATGTTTATTTTTAGATTTTAGTATTATTGGGTCCGATTTAAAGTTAATTTTTTTAATTATGTCATTTTCATTGGTAAATTTTACATATAATGCATCCTAAAGAAAGTCCATGTTTCTTTTCACCATGTACGCTATAATAGTTTATGTATAGCAAATTGTGAAATATTATAGTTCCTCAACAGCTAATTCTGATGACAGCTCTTCCCTGCTCTTGATAAGACTATGCTCATGAGTTTCAGCATATATTGATATCAGATCGTCGGTTGCTTGATCATCAAGTCAAATTTACCGGGAGGAAGTTTGGTATCATAGTTTGACCTAACACCTGTAACACAAAAAATCTGTTTTCTATATCACAAAAACTGAGATGTACGCATAAAGATTTAGAACTAGAGCAATAAATTGTAATTTGTTCGACAACTTAAGCCAATATAACAAGTTTTTTTCAATGCATATGATATTTATTACTTTCTCTCGTGAACTTCTGAAATTTATATTCAAGCAAAATCAAATTTTATTAAAATTTAAATTCATTAATAAAATTTCCAACTCCATACGTACTTAAAGAAATATAAGTCTAATAGTACGTGGATCTATTAAACATGTCACCGACACAGCAGCACTAATGTACATTATCTCTATTTTTTTCTACTTTGCCCAACCATGGGTATAATCAGTTACAGAAATCTACTTGCTTCGGAAAGTGATCCATAAAATGCTAAAACTTAATTCTGTCTAATCTCAATTGACGATGTCAACACAATGTAGGTAGATAGAGTATTTATTATCACGCAAGTTGCCAATTAAAAAAGCAACTAACATATAGAAATTTATGAAAATACATGGTACGCCATCTCGTCTATTTACTAAGCATAGTCGAGACGTGGCCTACGACTAACCACATTAACCACCGGAACATGGCCTTGAGGTCACCTTTGGCGACTGTCACTCACCAAGGCTCCGGCGGCCACATCGTCTGTTGAGCGACATACAAGGCCTAGCCTTGGTCCAGTCCAAAAACCCTTAACCATCATCATCAAATTCTTGCTCTTCTTCTTCTTCTTATTCTTCATGGAGGAAGGACTAACTCTACTTCTACTACTATCCGGTGACCAGCTCTCGTCTCTCTCCAAGACGTCATCGGAACATAGTTTCTCACCAAACTCCACGCCGGTGGACTCGATGAGGTGGTCGAGTTGCTTGGAAATTCTCCGTATCTCGTAATTATCGAGAAGAGAAGAGCTAGTCCTATGGATTGGACTTTGTTCTTGAGATAGTAATAATATTCCTTCATGTGAATTGGATCCAATAGCTTGGCTCGTTTCCTTTTGATCCATTAGCGACAACCTTGTAGCTTCCTGCTTGTACCTCGACGGCCTTGGAGTCCGAAGGGACCTCGTCGCTTGGAACTCGGCCATGGCCTTGCCTTCCGCTCCCGAGCCGTGTTGGTACCAAGCCCAAGCAGCTGCCTTAACTAGGGCTAATTCTTCTTCAAGATCATTTTTGTCTTTAGGCTTCTTCTTGTTCTCTTTGAAAATGGTAAAGTGTGTAGCGGGAGGCATTATATGATTGTATTACGATCAAGGTTGTATTTAGCTGTTGACTGACGAGGTTAGACTAGAACTGCAAGAGGGTTCAGAAGCTCTCTCTTTTTTAAAATTTTAATACAAAACTCTCTCTTTCAAATAAGTAGATGAGCAATTGAGAATCTTCTTGTCTTTATATTAGGAGTATATATCTCAATTATGCCAATATTTTGTCTGGCTCCAGAGTGGGGCGATCTAATTTCGTTGGTGTCGTGTCAATTTTAATTTTTTGAGCAACTGTAAATGATAGCACTTTAAAATTAATAAGACGTGATTTAGAGCTTTGACACTACTATTTTGTGCTAAATTCTCTTACTAGACAACATAAATTTTAGATGACTAACAATATAGTGATATCCGATAACTCCAACCATTTGAATTATCTCGCGATGTTATGCTGCATCGTAAATTTTATCAATGTGACATAAAATTGTCCACTGTTCTAGATAGAGTCCGATTTGTTCTTGGTCTAGATTTGAATTCATCCCTTTTAATTATTGAAGTGATATTGTAAAATTTATGATGTGATATGATGTATATTAAATTAATGATGTTACATGTGGATAATGCAAATAATTTAATTAACGAATGATATTTTTTGTCATATAAAACATTCATTATCGGTCAGAAAATATAAATAACAATATGGTATGTCAGAACGAGTAACCACGTGTAAAATATACTTATAAAAGTTAACAATTTTTAGCGTCTTTAGCCAGTTCAAATACTGTAACAAGCAGCGAACAAGTCGTTGGTTAAGTGGAGTAAATTTTTTTTTTTTTTTTTGGTCGAGTGGTTAGGTGGAGTATGGTAACACGAGAAATGGGCAGTCACCTGTTAAAAATGAATGTAGCATTTTTGGACAGTTATTGTCCAAGTCTCTTTTCGACTTGAGGCCCACGGATTAGGGTGGCCTCAAAGTAGATAGAACGGCACGTTAACCTTGTCACATCAGATGCTGACTAATTGGTTTCTTGCATCGTGGACTCTTGCTATACATATATAATGCTCTACAGCCCCTTCGTAGACTACACTCCTCTTCACACACACGAAGCTCTTTATATGTTCGTCTCGAGGTAGGAGACCGGGGAGGGCAGAATGGAAAGAAAAAAAAGCATCATATCAAAATGTAGAAAAAAACTGCAATTTGCTACAATTTTAAGGAAAATATATCAAATCTTGTGTGATTAAAAAGATGCATTTTAAATACTTGTTGCATTAAAATATGAGGTAAGATCACAATCTAATAACCAATGTTTTAAATTTTTTTGCTTGACATGTGAATTGTAAAGGTCACAATAGACAGTTTAACGAAGGTCCACATCCGACAGACCAAATTTTTATTTTTGAGAAGAATGGCTTTAGAAAGTTTTATAATTGAAAAGCGATAAAATAATATTTTGATAAATAACGTTTGAGAAAATTAGATGATACCTAGAATTATTTGATAATTTAGTACTGCATATAATAAATAATACAATTATTCTAAAAAAAATCAATTCCACTAATCATACCAGAAAACCGAGAGATATCTAATGTATTCACCAGTCTTAAAAAAAACTTTCTAATAGCCAATAAAGTATTCATATTTAGCATTAACTAAAAAAGCTCTAAATTGTATTGTATTGGGAGATCTAACTTCAACCTCTATCTAGATCTAATATGTGCCTTCACTAAAGAACGAAAAGGAATTCAATTTTAATTCGAGATTCTTTGTTTAATTATATTTTTTAAAAATAAACAAGTTTCGAGCATAAATGTTATGCATGAGACCTACAAGACGAAAAATGATGGATGATATGAGAGTAAATGAAAAATGTATGGCTTTTGACAAACGTTCTAGGGTGAAAGGAGATGTGGACATATTTAAAGATAAATGAATCTAATATTATAGATATGTTAAGAAACCTTGTTGAAATAACATCTTAAAAAAATTCCAAAATTAAATAGACATTCTAGAGAAATTACGAACTGGATCCAAAAAGTAGAGGTTTCCTGGGTGCCCTGATCTGGTCGATCTGCCCCTAGACTCCTCCGGGTTGTATATGACATTATAAAACATTTGAATTTCTCTTGCATTCCACGTTCTCTAAGAAAAAATGGATCTTATCAAATATATGTCACAATTTTTTATGATTATCTTTATTTTTGGTACTTTTGGAAAATTTCATAAAATGCGTATGAGTAAAAATAAAGCACGCTAAATAAAACTCGTAAATTTGTGTTGATTCGTGAAACAATTGATCGGATAACGGATCATTACAATAATATTCACAAAGAATCTTATGGCAACCAATGGCCAATTTTTGCAACTTAAAATATTTTACAGAAGCCAACTCAAGGAAACTAAATCCACTATTCATGAATATAGCACAAAATATTATCCTTGGAAGTGATGCCAACAGGATCATCAGCTAGTTGCCAGTTTTATCTTGCATCCCATACATGACTTGCTGCAATGACATTGAAGAGAGAAAAAAAATATTATATTTGGAGTTTCATAGTAAGACTTATTATCGATTGCTTATCTTTTTTGTTTGGTTAAAGGAGTAGTTGAAAAGTATGCAAGGACTCATATCAGAAGAGAGTAGTTGATATTAATTTGTGGGCAATCAAAAGCTTAACAAAGTTTGAATACTTAATCTTCGTCACGAAACATTTTAATCAATCCAGGAACTATCAATTAAGACAATACTCTACTTTAGTCCCTGCATTATACTATCCAAACACAATGTTCGAGCATTGGCATTTACCTGGAAGCACGATAAGGTGTACTGAACATCACTGGAAGAGATCTGGTGGTGAAGAACAATTCTAACTCTGTTGACAAGAAGAAAAAAAAAAGCATTTAATTCAGAAAGGTCGAGAAAAGAGAAAACAAAAGTAATAACTAGATATAAAGTTTTCTGCCGAATCGCAGAATATCGCGAGTTGTGTTTAACCATTTGCACTGGTTCAATCTAATCAGGATGGCCATCAACTAACATTCATTCACTTAGGCTTTGCAAAATGCTTTTGCGGTAATCTAGCACAACAGAATATATCGAATTCTTGGAACAGAAACATATGCACGGCAATCGTCCAGCTTTAACGTACCTGTAGGGACCTTCTTGCATCAGGAGTATCCCATGCAATGCCAAGTTCTTGCATAGTTTCTCTCCTGTGATTCTTGAGGCCTCATCTATGGTCAAATATATCTAGCATATTGAAAGGCATAGAGCGTAATTGAAATCACAGTTGGTACAACGTTCTAAGTAAGGAAATGTGACATCATTCCATGAAATAACAGACATGACATGCAAGATTATAAGTATTTGATGACAAGTAGCAGCAAGTCTGCTCCACTGAAATTAATCGCAATCATTTATGTAACAATATATTTAACAGCTTACGATGTTCGTCTCTACAGCAGCAAGATTCACTGTTATTCCTTTGATTTGATTTAGGCCCTCTGCAAGTAATCAAATTAACACAATTAACAGCTTCAAATTATATTCTCTTATTGTAACCAATGACCACAAAATTTTTTTGGTACCTGCAAGTGTCTTAGCATTCTTGTGATCATCCTCGAGTTTGCTGACATTATCTTGAACGGCAACCAGAGCAGCAGCACAAATGATTCCGATCTGCCTCATCCCACCGCCTAATGTTTTTCTGAGTATTCTGGCCTATAAATGCAAACTGATTGTTCAGAAGAGCTTCTATGCAAACAAATTTTCACAAGCTACCGTTCCTGGGGACAAATTCATACCTTAGCAATAAAGCTTTCGGAACCAACAATGACTGATCCTATAGGCGCACCTAAACCTTTTGATAGACATATCTAACAAAAAAAAAAATCACAATCTTCAAAGATGCCGAATAAATGGAGAAAATTTTATCCCTTCAAATAAAAAAATGTTTTGCTGATAGGTTTACCGAAACAGAATCAGCGGCTTGTACAAGCCTATGAACAGGAACACCAAGTGCCTGGAAGACAAACATTCTGGTCAAATGTTGCAATAACACCTTACACATGTTTCTAGAAATTCACAACATAAGACTCAGGGGTATTAAAGCCAAGTGAAAGATTGATGAGGGAATCCGATGGCTCATAGTTTATGCAAGATTAAACATTGAAGATATATCACTTGTCCCGGATTACGTTAAAAACAAACTTTGCAGAGGTGAAAAATCACAAAATCTTTACTCACAACGGATGCATTGAAAATGCGAGCACCGTCAATATGAAGCTTCAAGCCATGCCTTTTTGCTAATTCTCCTACTTTGTCGGTATATTCAGCAGACAGGCACCTACCACCGCAGCTGCATCGAAGAACCAAAATAACAACAAGCAAGGGATTGAGAAGACATCACCAGCAAAAGTAATAAAGCAGAATCCACAAGAATTGTTTTCAAAATTTGTCACGATAAAACAAATAAAGAATTGATAAGACACTACCAGGAAAAGGTAATAAAGCATAATCATTTAAGCGAGAGCACTAACTTTGCTTGTGAGTTCTCCAAACAAATGAGCCTTGTTGTTGGAAAAACTAGCTCCCCTTTCGGATCTCTTATCTTGGCTTCAATCTGATCGAGATCCATTGTTCCGTCTTCGTTATTCTTAACGGTCCTTGCGTGCACGCCTCCTATCGTTGCCATTCCTCCATTCTCGTAGATATGGATATGAGAATCATCTCCGAGAATAACTTCACTTCCTCTGACGTCACAATGTACAAGAACACTGATAAGGTTGCCCATGGTGCCTGATGGGACAAACAGAGCGGCTTCCTTGCCTGTGATCCTCGCTAGTTCGGTCTCCAAACGCATAGCGACAGGGTCCTTACCCAAGACATCGTCATCGACCTCTGCATTAGTCATTGCGGCTCTCATTGCTTCGGTTGGCTTTGTGACGGTATCAGAGCGGAGATCCACGGTTCTTGTGACCATTTTTGCTATTAATACCACAAAAAAAGAGACAGAAAGCAGGGGACAAAGAAAGAATTAGTCCATCCAATCGACACACATAAAATTCTTTCAGCAAAAAACTTTCGGCAACCATATGAAAATTCACCAACGCCGAAAAAAAACGAAACAAGGATTCGATTCGGTCATCGGACCTTGTCCTAGTTGCACATGCATGTTGGTTTTGTTACGGCCGAGACAAACAAATTGATAACAAGTTGTTGTAGCAATTTCAAGGACTCAAAAGATTGAAGCGAAACGCACCATGCAAAAAGCAGTCTGTTAATCTACTAGTCTCTCAAGGGAATCCAACAAAACAGAATTGAAAAAATCGTTACTCGTATTATCCAAAGCACGTCAAAAAAGAAGGAAGCCAAGAGCGATAAGGGTGTTGTGGGTCTTACCAGAAATTTGAGCCTGAGAGTGTACTAGTAACAACCACTATAATCCAATAACAACGACAGCCCACCAAGCTCTAAAAACGAAGTGGAGGAATATAAGTAAAGAAGGGTCTTCAATTCAAGGTCTTTCTTTATACCAATGAAGCCAAGGAAGGGTCTTAGGACTTAAAAGAGTACGAGTAAAGAAAAGAGGAGGGGCCCGGGGTCGGTCTGCTTCAGAAGATAAAACCAAATTTGTGTCGGAATTTAATATGTTATGGACAGAAAATAAGGACTTGTCTTTATGGCTGCCTCATTCATGATAAGTTAACAAGTTTGGTAGCTCTTGCATCCACTTAAACTACCATGCATTTGTCGAACTATCCTAGAAGACTCCCGTGAACATGTATACCGACATTTTATTCTTGCGATCTCTACATTTGTATTTTATATTTCATATTTTTTGCAATATCGACATTTTCTTCATTTAATATCGGCTTCTGTGTGTTTTCACTTTGCTTTTTGGATTTTAAAAAAAAGATGACATATATATTTTTGTTTGCATTTTTGTAACTTTAGTTCTATGATTTTTGGATTTTTATAAAAAAGTCAACATGTATATTTTTGTAATTTTTTATTTTTTCAATACCGATATTTTTTTATGTGATACTGATTTGTGTGAAATTTTTTTTTACTTTAACCCTGTAGTCTTTAGTTTTTTTCATAAAAATTCAATACGTACGGTTCAAAAAAAATTTCGTACCTAATCCATCCCCTTTTGATTTCAATTTAGTATCTTGTAAATTAAAATGCATACAATGCTTGTTCTCTAAATGAAAATAATTTAAAAATTGAAACCGTTGTATGCTTTTTAAACAAGTCCATCTTTAGATATGCTTTGGTCGATATTCATTTGATTTGAGTCGGTTTAATTAGTAGTGACTCAAATTTTTTTAAGACTAATTTTAAGGCCTTCAATTCAAATTTTACTCTAAATATAAAAAATTATATGTAAAATTAGCTTTAACTAAGGTCACTAATTTTTAAAAGATAAATATTGATTTAGTATATTTGGTTTGACTGTTAGAAATTAATGATTGATTTATAGATACCTATCATCTAATTTTTTGGTGTTGGTGAATTAAAAAAGTAGATATTGAAACCCAACAACTGAATTATAACTGATCAATTTAGCTGTTAGCTTTTATATTATCAAATTACCATAATACCCTATTTTATAATTCACAAATCTATTTGAAAATATTAACTTAAATTGATTTTTCTATTTTTTTTGAATTTAGTGGTTTTTTTATTTCTATTTTTTTTTACTTCAAAAATCTAGAAAATTGATTGAGGATAAAGATTAGATAAAATTAATTTATTGTGTTAAAGATTTTTTTAACAATTTCTAGATTGAAGGGCTTTAACCATTATTGAGGATGAGGACCAAATAAAATTAATTTATTGAGTCAAATATTTTTTAACTATGTCCATGAATGAACTTATTTTTAATACTTTTTTGTTAATATTTTGTTGAGTGAAATTAAAAATTTATAAAAATAGTGAATTGAAACTTGTTCTTATAATATAATAAAAGAATGAAATTCACTAGTTTAATACCCTTATAAGTAATTTCACAATTCAGCAGCAACAACCAATTGTAATTTACCAAACGCTTTTTAAAAATCGAATATCACCTATCACCTAAAATCTATCAACTAACAACTGATCAGCTATCAGCTAACAGCTGAATTTGATCAGTTATACCAAATAGACCCTTAGTTTAGTGATTTAAAATAAAGACTATTTTGTAGTTCCAGATTTTTTAATGAGGTGACAAATAATTTACATGACTGATAATTAAACTACATAAGCTAATACTACTTACACGAATTGTCTTGTGTGACAATTTTTTTGGTTAAGTACCTATCATTATAGTGCCACAAAATCCGCTAAGAAGGCACTGTGATTGATCAAGAAAACACTGAGGCCTTTAAGAAGATACAATATGTGAGCATTTTTGAGTCACGCGGGTTCTAATGTTGATTTATCAAAGGAATTCTACTTGGTAGCCAAGCCACTCATCAATCTATTTATCAAGGAGGTGAGCTTCAATTTTGATGGAAAAATCTGTCGAAGCCTTCAAAAAGTTAAATGCCTGTGTCTCACCCCGGAGAATACTTCCTCTGATCGGGCACTCCCCATAATCTGATTTGAATATGTGGTACAAGAAATGAAACTCCGCGTAGTGTGTTAAGCCAAGGAAAAGAAGAAAAACTTCATTGCCATTGTTTGGAAACGTATGATTTTATTCACCCACAAAAATACTTGCCAAAAAACATAGTTAAATTTGTTATATTGCCTAAATCTCATATGAATATGTTAGTCTATAGGTTATATTTTCAACTCAAATGACACCTATGAGTACTAGAATATCCCTCAATCACTTTAAAGCTCCAAAATTACCATAGACGTACTAACTTCACTCCCATGGTAAAAAAAACAACACCATAAAGTAGCAACTATTCAACAACCTGAAGGAATCGTCGGCACAGATGGACGAAACAGGGTTTTTTTTTTATGAGTTGGCCTTTCTACTATTGTCTCAACCTTCAGCCGTAAATTGTGTTACCAAGAGCTTCCATCATCTAATGTGAGGGAGTATTTATTATGGTCACACAAGAGCTTCCTTGGAGATGGGTAACTAAGATGCCCTATTTTCTATATTCACTTTTGTAATCTAGGTTATTACTGCATAGCTACTTGGCGAACCTGTACTATGGGAGGTTTTAAAGGTTGTAAATATTTTGGTGGTATAAAATTTTCTCTTACAAAAACATAATGCCTCAGAATGTTTGCTCAAACAAGATATCCCGAAGATCAAATATATGTCGACTAGATGACCGACGTGTGTTGTGTGGTGTACAAGCATTCCTTTGGATAGTAAAATCAAGCAATTAGTTCATCCATATAATTGAGCTGCAAGATGACTAGAAAGGAAATGAACACCTACTTCATGGTTTCATGTTCTTTGCTACATTTTCCATTATTAACATGTTGTGCAATTTCATGGATTAGCATTCCCATATTGACAAAAGAAGACCCTCCTTCTCCTAATGCCCTTTTCCCCTTCTCCGCAAGCTCTTTGGCCCTTTCCCTTCTCTCTTCTTTTTCTTTGCCTTCCCTCATCAGCTGACTCACAGCTCTTACAATGTCTTGTTTGTCCACCAGCACGCCAATCTGCTCTTCCTCTCCCCACCTAAGAGGAACTTGAACTCCCACACTTACACCAATGTCTAGCACATGCACTGCCAACTTTTCATTGCAAAACTGATCAGCAAACAACGGCCAAGTTACCATCGGCACACCCGAGCTTATGGCTTCGAGCATCGAGTTCCAACCGCAGTGCGTTAAGAATCCTCCGACGGCTGGATGCGACAGTATTAGTACCTGTGGTGCCCAACCCCATATTATTAGACCCCGGCCGCGGATCCTTTCTTCGAGTCCACTTTCCGCAATCCATTTCTTCAACAATTGCGAGTTGTCTCCCTTCCTAATGACCCAGATGAACGGTATATTAAGGGCTTCCAAAGCCATTCCGAGCTCTACAAGTTGCGGGAGGATCAGGTTACACAGGCTTCCAAAACAAACGTAGAGCACAGAACCTGTCCCCCAAGAGTCGAGCCACTTCGAGCATTCATTTTCGTCAACCACCGTCTTGTTGCCTCTGTGAAACTTGTCCTTGTTGCAGAGCGAAACAGGGCCGATGCACCAAGATTTCCCGTCTCTGGTCTTCTTGAGTTCGATGTCATACTCCGGCTCTAACTCCTCGAACGAATTCGTTATAACTCCGTAAGTATCATCTCGCTCCGCTATAGTAACCTCGTCGTTGAACTCGACCAAGGTTGTGAGCAGCGGTCCAGGTATTTGGCATTTCCGAAATTCGATACAATCAGGCAAGCCAGGCAGAACGAAGGGTTCTGTTTCGGAACTAACTCTGTCTAAGATTCCTGAGCAAAGTGCACTATTAATAACAGCCAAACAAAAGCAACTCGATCCACAGAAAGACACCCTCGGAACCTGGTACTTGGAAGCTATTTTGGCTGTCCACGGAAGACACATGTCCGAGATCAGGCAACTTGGTTTCGGCGTTAGCTTTTCGAACTCCTGGTCCGCGGGTTGTTGGAGCAACGAAGTACCTATGAAGAGGTGATCGGACGAGCCTAACGATGACAGCATGTCTAGATTCTCGCAGTCTTGTGGTAGGCCAGCTTGCTCGTGCGGGAGTTGGAGTTTGATCACATTGATCTTGAGACGGGACTCGTCGACTAATCTATCTTCGAATCGAGCCGCGTTGACGGGTGTGGTGATTATGGTGACCATGACCCCGTGTTGGGTCAGTAGTCTGGCTATGTCCACCATGGGAATCAAGTGGCCTTGTGCCATGAAAGGAAACAACACAAAGTGGAGTTGGTCATTAGGGGAAGCCATGGCAAAAAGTATGTCTTAGAAGTTTAAAACTCTTCTTCTGCTTCGTAGTTTCAAGTTTATATAGGCGAAAAAGAATATGGATTTCAAGTGTTTATTTGACTAATCATCCACGGCAAGAAAGACATGCAGAAGCTCCTAGACCACGAAAGCTTTCGTCAGATCCTTTAACTCTTAGATGACTATTACTAAATTCATTTTAATTCGCAATATGCATGAATATGACGAAAGTCAGAATTTGAACATTCAACTTCATATATATTTACAATATTCTCTTCGTTAAACTACAAATATTTTTTACCATGAATTCAATTTTTACAATTCAAATTTATCTAATTAACGCTATAAGATATTTAGATACACAAAAGAAAGTATTGGATTCTTTAAAAAATATTATTGATAGATACTCATAACATAGAGTAAATATTTTTAGGACTAACCCTTAATATGAGAGATTAAAAAATTAAGACAGGCTGTCGGGTAGCTTCTCAAGAGCTAGTGAATTGTTTCGCTGTCTGGTAAGTGGTTCTTGTTGTAATCATATATGGGAATAGTTGAATTGGACAAACTAAAGAGCAGTAATCAACTATCTTATGCTTATTTTGGAGTCTTCAAATATATTTTAATTATTTTTTAATCTCTGGCAAGACTTAGTTTGCAATTAATCATTGGTTCACTGCAAATGAAATCTTCTTTTGGTCTTTGTAATAGAGAATTAGGCTTTGCCCACTTACATATATGCATATCATTTACCAAAAAACATTGGTTCTTGTTGTTCCTTAATTAGTTTGTAAGGATGGAGTCAAAAATTTTTTTGATAATAAGGTTAAATTCTATTTATTTTTTTAAAATTTGATTTAAATTTGTAATTGGATTAATTTTTCAGAGAGATAAATTTATAAAATAGTGGATACATACATTAAAAAATATATTAAATTATAAAACCTAAAAGACAATTACCCCACTATCGTCTCGGCCCTATCAGTTTGGTTTGTCCGTTTGGATGAGTGACGAGCGGAAAGCTGTGATTCCCATGCCGTAGGACAATTGGTCCCTCGGTGTACATTACTTGGCCGCACCCCAATGGATCCAACGCATAAATGGACTCGTGATCGTGACATTCGTATTTTTACGTTTTGGCTTTGCTCTGAGGCCGTCTTCGGCTTCGATGGGTACGCAAGATTATTTTAGGGCTCATATGTCAAATTTGTAAAATTTAAGTCGTCCAATATTATGGAGCATTGTTGGACTCCGGGCCCGAATTATATTCATTGTGCGAATTTGGGCCCGGGCCTAATGAACCCGGATATTGGACCCAATTAGCGAAGCAGGCCTATCCGTGTGGATAAGTGCTGACGTCAGTGAACTGATAAGCATGGAAGTAAGTAGGTAGCTGAGTAGCTACTTACGTAGCTGTTGCCTATTGACTCAACTGCTAATTTTAGGCTTGCAATGTGTTGAACCACGTGGTGAGCCACGTGGCGATACGTGTTAGCTGCTTGCTTCAGCTGCTTTCAAAACCTATAAATAGGGCATTTGGTCATTTTTTAAAGGCTGCTGCCATCCCCACCGAAAAATTACTCGTATAGGAAAATATTATTTTAGTACTTGATATTTTTCAAAATATACATTATGGGCCAATCGTGAAAACTTTGTTACGGATCTGTTAGAACATGATCGTAACTCGATCGACAACTCACGGTAATCAATCAAGACCAATGGATATTGAGTCCTGTGACGTACTTGTTACAATAAGTAAGTACGATTTAATTAATGTTGTTTAATTAAACGAGATTCGGGCATAATTGATCGATGATTACAATTACGGGACGACCCCCAAGAATTGGTATCAGAGCATTGTTGTTACCGTGATTTGATAATCATATGATATTTTATATCGAATAATTTGTTGTTGTTGTGATTTAAATATCATTTAAGTTATAATTTAATTACAATGTTGGTATTTAATTAAAATTCAATTTATTACTTTTTGTATTAAATTAAAATTTGTCCATCTGAGTGGACTTAATTCGATAACGCGCGAAATTAAAGTACCAAATCAAAATTTTCTCGTCGAAGTGGCTCCTGCTATCAGGACCTCCGTGTAGTTTTTGGGAAAGTATAGGGATCGAATTGAAATTTTACCATTTCAATCAATCCTCTGGAACCCTAATCGGGCAATTTTTCCCCAAATTTTCAGATCTCGATTCTGGCCAACTCTGATATTTTTAACATTGATGGCCAACCTTAATCAACTCCCATCGACATCCCGAGCATGAAGATATGAACCTCATGCCTCGTTGTTGCCAGAATTGTAAGATTTAGCATCAGAAGTTCTCAGCTCTGACGAGAGGGAGAAGACCTTCGCGAAGGAGCATGGTGGCTCCTCGACCCTTATACTACACATGGTCATGACTAGGTCCAATAGGTGGTGGCCGATGACTCGCCTCTGTGTGCGAGTTGTCGAAGGAGGTGATCAGAGGTGCTTCGGGGAGAGAGAGAGAGAGGGGGGTTCGAGAAAGGAGAAAGAAAGTCGGGAAGAGAGAAAGCTCCTGATTTTCTGAGAGGGGTATTGATGCAAGCATGCCTACGTCCAAGCAATCCAAGCTACAAGACTCTCATCAAGTGCAAGTGCCAATTGGACCAATGACGCGTGCAAGAGCGAGGAGGCTTCAATCTGAACTTAGTGGATTAATTCAAGAAGTCCAAGAACGTGCATTCAAGTCCAAGGATGTGCATGAGGCCTATGCAAAGCCCATGCACGTGGTAGAAGCTATTTTGGAAGGCTCGTCAACTTTGCCAATCTGAAGCATGCAAGTTCATCCTATTTTGTCCATGCACAATCTGAATGGGACGTGATATTTTAGCAAGCTTCTAGTATCTTTAGTTATATTATTTAGTTCCTATTTAGTTGAATAAAGAAACCAGAATCTCCTTGTCTTGGAGTACAAGTTTCGGCCAGATTAGGAAAAAGCTTTAGGCAGATTGCTTTTAGCTTATTTAGGCAGATTGTCTTAGCTTATTTAGGAGTTTATTATTTAGGACGTTTTTGAGAACATCCAGCCTATAAATAGAGGCTTGGACGTGTGTTTTAAGATACCCTACATTCGAATTGAATAAAATTAAGTCTCTTGACTTTGTGAGTTTAACTCAGCTTGTTCTTGCCTAAGCTAGTGTGACATTTAGGTTGAACGAATCTTTCACTTATCAAACGAGTTTGCCATCCTCTTTTGTGGCGTGATACGACATGACTTGGAGTTCTCAGATTGTTTGTGGCTCGGGTTGAGGCTCTTTTGCCAAAGTTCTTGCTAGTCTAGTTCGTGAGTTCGAAGTCTCATCCATTCTAGACAACAATAGATTCGTGCAAATCGTGTTTCTCCTGCCGAGATCACATCAGTTGGTATCAGAGCTACGGCTTGTTGTTTAGACTATTCTATCCTTGTTATTTCGTGTGTTTTGTACTCAGCTTGTTACTTATCAATCGGCTGATTTAGTTGTTAGTTTGTGTGCGTTAGTTTTGTGTTTTATTGCATCTAGTTGTTGGTTTACATTGAGTGTTTTAGTGTGTGTTTAATTTTGTGTTTTGGTGTTTAGTCCGTGTTCTTTCAGTCAAGAAAAGAAAAAAAACAAAAAAAAGGAAAAAAAACAGAAAAGGAAACAAAAAAAGGGAACCGAAAGAAGAGAAAAGAGGAAGGCAAACCTATTTCGGAAGTACAAAGCCAAGTTAGTTCGCAAGACTAATTAGGCAATTGCAAGAAAACAAAAGAGGAATGTGCGCAACACTATTCCAGGAGAAAAGAAAAGAACGCAGCCTAAAGGGTGTAACTAAACCGGAAGGAGTACTAAAGAGGAAAGGCACACGCAAAACAAAGAAGAGGCATCTGTGTGGAACCAAAGAGGAAGTTGCAAGAAAAAGGAAAAGCGGACCTAAAAAGGAAAAGGAGGAACGCAAGACTAAAGAAGAAACAAGCAACCTGTTCCATGCGTAACTAAAGAAGAATTTCGTACAACACAAGTAACCAAGCAAAGAGTCACGAATTTGTTTGGTTTGTGAAAGGCATAGTTTGAACAAGACTCAACTAGCTTTCGTAAGAACTTGCAAGAGTTATCAAGAGAGGAAAAAGGCAAGAGTGTGTGAGCTCATTAGAGAGAAAAGCCAATTCTGAGTGCAAACACGAGTGGAATTTGAGTGCCCCTTATATTGAGAGCAAACACGTAAGGGAGTGAACTTGTGAGGCCATATTTAAACTAACTAATTTTCTTTCTTGCAGCACTATGTCTCAAGGAAACGAAGAAGATAGGTAACGTACCTTGGCTGATGTGGACCTTAAGGTGTATACGGAAGCCTTGATGGGAAGATTCCAACGTATGATGCGAGATGAACTTGAACAAAGACTCGAACCATTACAAGCATGCATAGAGGCAGTAGAGAGTTCTCGCACCAACTTACAACCAAGGAGAGGAGTTTCAGCACCATGGAGGAATGTGCCTTTGAATGGTGCAATTGGAGGGCAAGTTTGTGTACCAAGGAGGTTGGCACCAATAGGTGGCACGAGTGATGAAGAATCTGAATCTTTTTATGAGGAAGATGTAGGTTCTACAAGGGGTGCTAGGAGAATGAGGAATGCTCGTCATGTTAGAGAAGAAAGAAGGAGAGGAGATAACAAGTTGGGAAACATTAAGCTTAAAATTTCTTCTTTTGCAGGGCGATCTGATCCGGAGGCATACCTTGAATGGAAGAGGAAGATTGAGTTTATTTTTGATTGTCATGAGTGTTCCGAAGCCAAGAAGGTAAAACTTGATGTGACTGAATTCATGGATTATGCTTTAATCATTTCCTTGAGACATAGTGCTGCAAGAAAGAAAATTAGTTAGTTCAAATATGGCCTCACAAGTTCACTCCCTTACGTGTTTGCTCTCAATATAAGGGGCACTCAAATTCTACTCGTGCTTGCACTCAGAATTGGCTTTTCTCTCTAATGAGCTCACACACTCTTGCCTTTTTCCTCTCTTGATAACTCTTGCAAGTTCTTACGAAAGCTAGTTGAGTCTTGTTCAAACTATGCCTTTCACAAACCAAACAAATTCGTAACTCTTTGCTTGGTTACTTATGTTGCACGAAATTCTTCTTTAGTTACGCACGGAACAGGTTGCTTGTTTCTTCTTTAGTCTTGCGTTCCTCCTTTTCCTCTTTAGGTCCGCTTTTCCTTTTTCTTGCAACTTTCTCTTTGGTTCCACGCGGATGCCTCTTCTTTATTTTGCGTGTGCCTTTCCTCTTTAGTACTCCTTCCGGTTTAGTTGCACCCTTTAGGCTGCATTCTTTTCTTTTCTCCCAGAATAGTGTTGCGCACGTTCCTCTTTTGTTTTCTTGTAATTGCCTAATTAGTCTTGCGAACTAACTTGGCTTTGTACTTCCGAAATAGGTTTGCCTTCCTCTTTTCTCTTCTTCGGTTCCCCTTTTTTTGTTTCCTTTTCTGTTTTTTTCCCTTTTTTTGTTTTTTTTCTTTTCTTGACTGAAAGAACACGGACTAAACACCATAACATGAAATTAAACACACACTAAAACACTCAACGCAAACCAACAACTAGACGCAACAAAACACAAAACTAACGCACACAAACTAACAACTAAATCAGCCGATTGATAAGCAACAAGCTGAGTACAAAACACACGAAATAACAAGGATAGAATGGTCTAAACAACAAGCCGTAGCTCTGATACCAACTGATGTGATCTCGGCAGGAGAAACACGATTTGCACGGATCTATTGTTGTCTAGAATGGATGAGACTTCGAACCCACGAACTGGACCAGCAAGAACTTTGGCAAAAGAGCCTCAACCCGAGCCACGAACAATCTGAGAACTCCAAGTCACGTCGTATCACGCCACAAACGAGGATGGCAAACTCGTTTGATAAGTGAAAGATTCGTTCAACCTAAACGTCACACTAGCTTAGGCAAGAACAAGCTGAGTTAAACTCACAAAGTCAAGAGATTTAATTTTATTCAATTCGAATGTAGGGTGTCTTAAAACACACGTCCAAGCCTCTATTTATAGGCTCGATGTTCTCAAAAACGTCTTAAATAATAAACTCCTAAATAAGCTAAGACAATCTGCCTAAATAAGCTAAAAGCAATCTGCCTAAAGCTTTCTCCTAATCTGGCCGAAACTTGTACTCCAAGACAAGGAGATTCTGGCCTCTTTATTCAACTAAATAGGAACTAAATAATATAACTAAAGATACTAGAAGCTTGCTAAAATATCACATCCCATTCAGATTGTGCATGGATAAAATATGACGAACTTGCATGCTTCAGATTGGCAAAGTTGACGAGCCTTCCAAAATAGCTTCTACCACGTGCATGGGCTTTGCATAGACCTCATGTACGTCCTTGGACTTGAATGCACGTTCTTGGACTTCTTGAATTAATCCACTAAGTTCAGATTGAAGCCTCCTCGCTCTTGCACGCGTCATTGATCCAATTGGCACTTGCACTTGATGAGAGTCTTGTAGCTTAGATTGCTTGGACGTAGGCATGCTTGCATGCTCTCATCAAGCTACAAGACTCTGCAAAATACCACGTAGGCGTGTTTGCCTACGTGGTATTTTTATAATTTTGCGATTCCTCTGGAACCCTAATCGGGCAATTTTTCTCCAAATTTTCCGATCTCAATTCTGGCCAATTCTGACATTTTTAATATTGACGGCCAACCTCAATCAACTCTCATCGACATCCCGAGCATGAGGATATGAACTTCGCACCTCGTTGTTGCCAGAATTGTAAGATTTAGCATCAGAAGTTCTCAGCTCTAACAAGAGGGAGAAGACCTCTGCGAAGGAGTATGGTGGCTCATTGATCCCCGCACTACACATGGTCATGAGCAGGCCTGACCGGTGGTGGCCGATGACTCGCCTCTATGTGCGAGTTGTCAAAGGAGGTGATCAGAGGTGCTTCGGGGAGAGAGAGAGAGAGGGGGTTCGAGAGAGGAGAGAGAAAGTTGGAAGAGAGAAAGCTCCTGATTTTCTGAGAGGGGTATTTTCATAATTTTGCAATTTTTCGCGAAAAACTTAAATACTTTGGCTGATTTTTGCGAATTAGTCACTGTAGTTTTAATTGAATTATAATTTGATCCTTAAGGATTAATCTTTTATTCAATTAAGTTTTGATTTTGATTTATTTTGACTTTGAAGTCAAAATTAAGGAGAAATTAAAGAGAAATTTTGTATTTTAATTAGATAATTAGTTTTGTTCAATTAATCTTCAAAATTTGATTTGAAAATCTGATTTTTCAATTAGGTTCATCAAAAATATTAGTTATTTTTTAAAAAAACCTATGAAATTTTTGGAATATGTTCCAAGAATTACTAGACATAGCATAAATCATACGATGGATTATCATATTTCAATCTTGTTTTTTGAAAATATGAGATTTGACCCAAAAATTATCTGGCATTGGTTGCTAGATAACGATGTCCACCTGGAGTTATCCGAACCTCAACACTGAGTCTCTGTGATAACATGTGTTGATGAGGCATTTAACACTACGGATACCCAAAGATGACATGTATGTGATAGTTGAACACATCAACACAGTGCATAAAGATATGCTAGAAGCCATTTATTTTGGTAGCTTACATTTTTTGGGAGGATTAGCCAGCAATATTTTGTGACTTGCTGACGACCCTTAAAATCCAAAAGGACATGAGTATCTTTGGAATATCCTAGTGTACAACCATAAGGTTACTCTTGTTATGCTTTTGAAGCATCTAGAGTATAAAAGTTTCTTAAGGGAGATGTATCTCCCTAGTGTGTTGAAGTTGAGAAGAAGTTTTGAGATAACCCGCTACTTGACTAAGGAATACACTTATGTGTTTCCTTCGGTCTTGTTCAAATAGATTTTGGACTCAACTCCGTTTACTATGGTGAACCTTGGGAGTCCAACAATTGTATGTTCAAATGTCATCCTATTAGAGTCTGATGAAACTGATAAAAATATGGATCTAGATTCTCAGACTTGAACTCCAGGACACTCTTTTAGTGTTTGATATGTGATTAGTTTTGCTATCCTGTCTAGTGTTTTCTCCTTGTACATACGCTATTTTAGGGGATCACTCTTTTGTACAGTAGTTTTATACCTTTATCTGAGTATGTTTGTACTTTTGTTTGTGCAATCTCAGATTTGTACAAAAGTTTGTCATGCGAATGAATAAAATGAGTTTATTTATTTGCATCCACTTGAGTTTACTATATGTGTACTTTGAATGACCTTGGTTTGAGATTAACTCTTGAATGGTAATGGGAAGCACGCTAGCGACCCACTTCAATTTTGAGACTAGTAAAGACCCTGAGTCATTAAGGTTGTGAAAAATTTAGTAAACTGGTTCATATTGCTAAATCAAATTTTTGATATG
Source organism: Hypericum perforatum (assembly GCA_012979155.1). Lineage (NCBI taxonomy): Eukaryota > Viridiplantae > Streptophyta > Magnoliopsida > Malpighiales > Hypericaceae > Hypericum > Hypericum perforatum. Next base: position 58,031 of record SOPF01026081.1, read on the forward strand.
TTCTTGTATTTTAAATTCTCTATAGAGATGTTAGTTTCCTTTAGAATAATAGTTGTTGAGTTGAATCGTGAGCTTAAACTTAACAGTGATAACTATGATAACTAAAGCATAAAAATCCAGTACATGCTCGAAGAATAAGATGTTCTTGAGCTAGTACATGTGATTATGTTAGAGCCTGTATAGGCAACACTACACAACATAAGCATGACTGTGATGCCAATGCTGTTTGGAATAGAAAGAACTCTGTTGTACATTTGATATTACTGAGTTTTATGATAAATGACATCACAAGGCAATTTTGTGTTTATGAGAACATGAAAGAACTTTGTTATGCCCTTAAATTGAAATTTGGAAAGCTTCTATATCGAAACTTTGTGCTTTGACAATAAGGTTTGATACCTTTAAGAAATATCATAATATTCCTATGAGAAAATAATTAAGGATAATGTCCAATATGATTTATGATCTGGCTGAGGCTGGTCACGTGCTCAGCAGAGAGCAATAAATTCAAGATGTCATCTATTACTTGCCTCCAAGTTGGGAACAGATAAATCTGAACCTTACTCATTTCTAATCATCTAGTAACATTTGAGAATGTTGCTAGGCACCTTGAGTTGGAAGAAGACTATCTTCTTCCTATGAAATCTTATCCTAAAGAAAATTTGATTTGTTTGAATAGCTCCAGGAAAAGGAAGAAAAGGGAGAAAAGAAAGAGTAAGGATTCCTAAAAATCAAAGGCCGATAACTTAGAACCCAAAGTAGGTAGCTCCAGGTCTAAGAAAAGAGGCAGTTTAATATTTCTAAGGTAAAATGTTATAACTACCATAAGAAGGGACATTTTTCAAGAGATTGCAAGATGCCTAAGTAGATACATTTAAACTCTAATGTGAATGAGGTTAATGTATCTTTTTGTATCCTTCTTGTTGAATCACATTCTATGTGAGTGCTAGATTCAAGAGTAATAGACCATATAGCAAGAGATCGTGGTTCATTTGTTGAATATTGGTAGTTGCCAACTGGAACAAAAACTATTTTTGTTGGTAATAATTTGTCTGTGGATGTGAAAAAAATATGGGCACTTGTGGATTACACCTTCGTGGTGGACGTGCTCTCCTTTTGCATGATATGTTGTTTGTTCCAAATATTCGAAAGAACCTGATTTATGTATCTACTTTGATGTCTTTAGGTTTTTTTACTATCGTTTAAGAACGACGTTGTTAGGTTGTATTTAGATAATACTTGTTATAACCTTAGATATAAATCGGATGGCTTTTTTTATTATGGATATTGATCTTAGTGAAAGTTACTCATTTGTCACTAGTTTAAATTTGTCAAAAGATGATATTAAGCTGTAGTATTCTAAACTAGGTCATGCGAGCCAACATCGCTTAAACCGTTTAGCTAAGGCTGGACTATTAGGTAATGTAGTAAAGTTTATCTTACTTAGAAGTGTTTCTTGTCTAGAAGGAAAGAGTACAAGAAAACCTTTCGGTACTATGACTAGAGCCAAATTTTTGTTACAATTAGTCTACTCTGACATATGTGGTCAAATAAATATGAGAGCAGCACATGGTACGTATTACTTCATCACCTTTATTGACAAATATTTATGATATAGTCTGATATACTTGATTTCTCACAAGTCAAAGGCATAAAGTTGCTTCAAGACCTATATGAATTTTGTTAAGAATTAGAAGGATAAAAAGATAAAGGCTTTATGAACTGATCGTAGCCGTGAATATCTTTCTGATGAATTGTAGGGCACTTTATGTTGAGAAAAGAATTGAACTTAGTTGTCCATTCATGGTATATTCCAATAGTTTGGGGTTGCTAAAAGAAGGAATATAATTCTTCTTGACATGATTAGATCTATGATGGTATTGGCAAATTTGCCAATTATGAAGATGCGCTCCTAACTACCGCATATGTTCTTAAATGTGTACCCTCTAAGTTTATTACTACCACCTCTTATGAAATATGGATAGATCGAAAGCCCAATTTATCCTATTTTAAGCCATGGGAGTGTGCGTCCTACATCCATTTTACCTCAAGTATTTTCGGTAAATTAGGACTGAGAGATAGAAAAAGTATCATTATAAGGTATTTTGAGATATCTAAAGGATACATATTTATAGGTGAACTAGACAACGGATAAGTAATAAAATTTGAATCACATAATGTCATTTTTTAGAGAATGAATTTTCTAAACTGAGAGAGGTTAGTAAAAATTTTGATCTCTATGAAATAGTTGAGCTAGAGCCTTTTGGACCCCTTCTTCTGAGTAGGAAATTTCAGACAAAAAGTTATGACTTTCCATCTCAACAAGATCCAAAAGATGTTCGTCTTAGTCATGAAAGGCTCATAGTTCCCTATTCTAGTAAGAGTATGGAACTTTTGCCTAGTAGTTATACGATTCTTAGATACAATGAATATATGAGAGATATTTATCAGAATTAGGAATTTCGTAGGTCTAGTAGAACTAGCATACTACACCAATGATTTGATATCGAAGATGAGGCTAATGCGTACTTGGTATTACTAAAAAAGATTGGTGATCCAAGTGAAGTTCTTCTAACCATTATTCAAGATAAAAATGAACCCAGAAATATGTCTGGTGCTTTGTCATCTCCACAAAAGGTTGTGTAGATTAATGCGATGGAGGAAGAAATATATTCCATGACCAAAAATTAGGTTTAGAATCTAGTTGATCTACCTATGGGACGTATGGCTATTGGGAATAAGTGGATTCTCATAGTCAGGTACAATGCAAACGGTAATGTAGAAAGCTACAAAGTTTGTTTAGTTGAATAGGGATTCAACCAACAGGCAGGAATAGACTATGAGGAGATTTTTACTGCTGTTGTTAGATTCATGTCTATTAGAGTCATTTTGGCTATGATTGCTATCATAAATCTGGAATTACATCATATAGATGTTAAGACTGCTTTTCTCCACGGAAAATTGAATGGAGAAATCTCTATGATTCAGCCTGAGGGCTATATCCAAAAAGGCTGCAAACAAAAGATTTGCAAATGGAATAGATCAATTTATGGCCTTAAGCATATCGTCTAGATATTGGTATATTCATTTTCATAATACTTCATGGCAAATGATTTTATTGTGATAGACGATGATCACTATCTACATGTTTAATGATTATGTAAGAAATTTGTTATCATTACTGTCACGACCCGAAAAGAATCGCGACGGCTTTCTTTATTGCAAGGATAAAATCCGAAATACACAAAAGTCTGAAATCCAAAACAGTAAATGATCTAAAACTCAATCCAAAAGGGTTCAAACGACATGAATAGTTCAAATCAATGCATGCAGACTCCTCCCTACTCTCGCCCCGACGTCCCAATATCTGTAAGAAGCAAGCAAGAGGATAAAAGTGGTGAGTCATAAACTCAGTAAGGAATCTCACGAAAACACAATATCAATATACGAAATCAATACAATCAACGCCATGCATTACTATTAATACAACTGCCAATACAATCATTCACAATCTGGTTCCAAATTCAATACGGAGCTCCGGAGTCCTTACTTATCATGACGGGATCCTCGTGGGGCACAGATAAATATCCAACCATTCTTGCGATGCAGGCCCAAAAGATGGAAGGGTATTCCCTCCACGAGTCCAGATAGTCTACATACTCCCTGTCCATTTGATCACACATACCTCGGGTTACCCGATAGCCCCTTAAGCAATATGTGCGAACTACAGGGCCCAATAGGTATGA
>SOPF01026084.1:0-14235 GCA_012979155.1 Hypericum perforatum
TGAAGTCTGCATTAGAGGAGCTCCGTAAGAACGTAGCAAAACAAGCTTCAAGCCAAGTTCTGTTGGATTTGTTGAACGGTACCTCACCATTTTTTGGTGTGGATAATAACAACTTCGAATCCGGACATGTGAACTTTTGATATTTCTAAGTTTCCGGTTGAACTTCGGAGTTTCAGATCAATTAGCAAGTCGCTAGTTGCCAAGATAGTACCTCGCTGATGTATTTTGAAGCTTCTATTGGATGCAATTTCATGTGGCAAAAAAAATAACAATTATTGGTTATCCTTTTACAGTTCAATTGTAGATCGCTCTCCCACTGCAGAGGATGCATTTCTGAGGTTACCATTGTGTTACTTCGATTAACATTCTATGCACAAACACGACAACTGGATTTCTTACGAGAAGTCATTGATGAGAAAGATTTATGTTGTTACAAACATCCAATTTTATCCTATCTATTTCCTGCAACAAACATAGACTTGGAAAAAATTGTTCTCCGGTCTTGTGCAAGTCTTGGAACCAAGCGCAATATGAAGAATGTAAAAGCTCCTAGCCTAGATCGGTTCAACTTCAAAATATTCAAAATACATAAATATGTTACTATTTTTTAGGGAAATATTTTACTACCTTATACTACCACTTGGTCCACTTCATTAGAAAGTCCGCTCTCCATTACCACGCTTCTTTTTGTCATCATCTGCAAGGTGGCATGTTCTCGGTTGCCCTCTTAATATGGGCCAAAACACTTTATTGGGTCATTATGCGAAATAGTTGTTAAAATTATTTATGAGAGGTCGAATTGAAAGGCGTATTCAATATTCATTAAGTTGTTGGACCTGAACAAGACTGATATGAAAACTTATGACAAAGTCTATCATAGGCTCAAAATTTTAACGAAAATTCGGCCCACTTCATGCAATTATGGAAGGAAGCAAAATTATAGACATAGTTAATGTCATCGACTAACAAATATAGAATACGAATAAAGTTGGTCCTGGTTTTAACTTCCAAATGGATAAAATTTGATCAACCGGCTAGGTGGAGCAAGCAGAATTGTCAAATACTTATAAAGTGACATCTATTAGAAAACTTATAATTCTAAAACATGTCAACGCAAACAGAATTGACCCAAATATTTTTTAAGACATATCATCATAAACTTTGGAAAGACGATGATATTATATGAGTTGGTATAGAATCACCACAATATAGTTATCCTATTTCGAGTAAATTTTCTGAATAGTTTGTGCTCTCAACAAACAAGTCAAGAAAAAACATTTGTGATTTAGCACAAGACACGGAATTTTTTTTTACTAACGCATTTACTACCATACAGCCACCGTAGGAAGGCCCAATATTGGGTTCGCCCTTCCTTAAGGCAAGTGTTATTTTTGAGTTCCAACAATATCATCACTTTCTTAGATCTGCGTGAGTTTTTTTTTGTTTATTGTTCGTAAACCTTCCAGACGAGAGGATCTGCTTTTTTCCTTAAGTTTTCTGCTGCTTTTCTAAACGACAGGTCGTCTGTCTGGACGACCTGGCGTACGCCAAAAGTTCATGGCGTGCGCCAGGTTTTACGTTTTTGAAGAGTTGGAGTACGCCAACTCTTTTGGCGTGAGAGTTTTTGCCTCGGATGGCCCAAGTTGGCGTACGCCACCTATTTCTGGCGTGCGCCAACACAACAATTTTTCTAGCAGAGTTGCACAAATGAGTAAGTAAGGGAAAATCGTCCCACAAGGACCGAGTTTAAAGCTTCAACTTGGTTTAGTAACTTGTCTAAGATCAAATTATGAAGTGGTTTGATGGAAACTTTCGTTCTAAGTTGGTTTACTAATCTAACAAATTAGGAATTTAGTTACTTAAAGGTTTGGTTTTCAAAACAGATTCTTAACAACTTATATTGCACAAATGAGCAAAGTGAACTTAAAACCACAATAATCATCGAATTCAGAAGGTTTATTAAGTACATAACATGGTCCTAGTGTTTCGAAATCAACCAAACTACACTCTCGTGCTAGAAAGGCCTAAATTGCTTCTTTACCGTGCTTAGAATGATAAGATGTTCTCTCGACCCCAAAAACCAACTAAGCACAGCAAAGAACCAACTATATGCATCACTTTAAGGACAATAAATCACTGAGTAAGAGTATTAGCAACTCGAACCAGCAACCTATCTAACTAACCTTTCCATTTAAACTATCTCCTCTCGGTTTCAAGTTTAAACTAACTTCTAGCCTTGGTGATCAAGCAAGTTTAGCATAGCATTAAGTTCGTTAGTTTGACATGTTCATCAAGTTTTTAACCCTCTAAACCGTGACTAAGTAGTGGCTTTAAGCCACCAAACTCAAAGATTAACTACTCACACATGCTTGCAAAGATTAATATAATCAAAAACATGAACATACTTAGCATTAATTAACAAAACAAAGAATACAAGAGAAGAAATCTTTACAAAGTGATCCTCAGCTTTTCCTCAAGTTCTTCACAGGAAGGATGCCCAAGTTCGTGCTGTCTCTCTCTCTCACTCACACACTTGTCTATTCTACACTAATGTTCATTATTAGCATAAAACAAAAGTCAAAAGTCAAAACAAATATAAACTAACTTAATATCCTAAAAACTATCCACCTCTACACCATAATGGTCTGCTAAGGTCACAAGAAGGCCAAAAATCCCGAGTGCATGGCCCCCTCCACTGTTTTCCACTCAAAGAAGCAAGTGGCTGGCTGTGTCACTGTCTGGTCTGGCGTGTGCCAACTCTTCCTGGCGTGCACCAGATCTTCAGGTGCTCGGTCGTTCGCGTCTGGTCGTTCTTGCTTGTAATTGTTTGCTCCTGGTGCATCATTGGCGTACGCCACCTATCTCTGGCGTGCGCTAGGTCCTCAGCTTTGCTCTTCTCACCTTCGCATCTCTCCTCTCGTCCATGCATTCGCTCGTCTAGCTCGGTCGTCATCCATTTCCTCGAATTAGCTCCTAAAACCATAAAACATAATGAGAAACAAAATACACGACTAAAAACATGAAATAAAGAAAACTAAGACAAAGATAACAAAAACTAAAATAAAACAACCTAAAATACTAAGAACAAACTAAAAAATAGACATAAGTAATGAGTGTTTTAAGCACTCATCATTTATTACAAGTTTACGAGTCATAAAATATCGATTTATTATGAAGGATTTTGATACGCGTGTCAAAATTTGACGTGTTGCTCGAGAGATAATGTAAATTTAATTGAATTAATTTATTATGTTCAATATAATTTCATGTGTAAGTCTACTAACCTCTGAAATTGAATGAGATTATGATGGATGCATTGACCATCCTATGTCGTAATACTATGGAGATCAATTTCAATGAAATCATGATATGTTCTTGCTTTATCTTTCAAGAACAAGATGCATGGAGCGCTAGCAAGCATGCACATGTTATATGCTCCAACAGATTGCATCATCCGGACAATAGCTATTGCGTAATTATGGACATACGATGCACTAGTCGAGGGCTATATAATGCCTGTTTCACTAATGAAATAATCAACCCGCTAATTTATTCAATAATTTCAATGAAACAACACTTGCTCTCTTGCTCCTTTGATAGGAGAGGCTAAAAAAGATTTTTTTCCTAGTATAGTCTTCATATTTTTAGCGATAAATCACATCACTCTACACATAATTTAAATTATGTTCGAAAAATCAAGGACATATGTGAATAAAATGATCATTCAAAAATGTTTAAATAGACATAAATAAGTATTATTAATGTGAGATGCTACAAAATTGTAACAATCCACATTAAAAGTCCAAATTAAAAATTAGTATTTATTTGAAAAAAATCATTAAAATAAATTATTAAGTTTAGTAAAGTTTATTATTTATTTTTAAATTCATGGTATTGAAACATTTATTGCATTAAAATAAATTATATCTTACATAATTATATTATATAAATACTCACATATATTTTGCTCTTGGGATATTTGATATATATGAAAGTTATCCATCATTTGTGAGATACAACAAGTGTAAGTCATTTTAGTAAAATCTATTTTATAATTCTGACTATCTATACATTATTTTTGTTAATTATTTAATTATCTTTATTTATTTGAATTCAAAACAATCTAATTAATCTTTAATAATTATACTTATTGGTAAAACAGTTCTTAATAACAATATTCATTGCACGACTCAAAATAATATTTTCTTCAAATTCCACCAAATTTTCCCACAAATTACATATTCGACATTTGGCCCATAAATCATAATCAAAGTAGTTGAACCTCGGGATATTATTTAGCATGTATTTCACCGAGATAGCAGTTTACAAGTACACGGACAGACCAAATGACCTTTATTTTATGGATACCATATAATAAGATTCATTTTACTCTTATACACAATGGAATTAGATCTTGGCAAAGTCGAGAGATTTCTTCCCTTGGTGTGCAATTGAAAAGTAATGCTTCATGTAGTCTCCAAATATCATCTCTCGGTAACGAGGCACCCCGCCAGCTTTCTCAATCGCCGGAGGTAGTGGCCCAACTATCTCTGTGTCCTTTGGACCTGTAAAGCATGGGACGGATACTCTCGCCCGTTCTTTCGTGGCATGAACCTTGTGCTCAGGGCTCTTGTACCTTCCATTACTTAGCATCTACAATGTGATAGATCAAAACCAAATAATGCATAAAATTATTGTACATTCAAGACATTTACCATGAAAAAAATAGTATCAAAATAAGTTGGCATGTTGTATAAGTTTTTTTTAAACATGTTCTTATTAAGTACAATTTAAATTCTCTAGTAAAATTTCGGTCATTGGCTAACCTGTTATCATCATATACTTTTCAATATGAAACAACTATCATATTACATTCAATTTCGGCAACACGTTGAGATATGATAATCTAAAAATGGAATGCTATTAATTATATCTTTCAAAAATATATAAAAAAAATTACATAGCCAAAGAACTTGAAACTTCGATTTTTAAACATATAGTAAGTTCAAGATTTAAATCCTAGCATTGATCAGGTGCAATTTACCTTTTAAAAAATAAAAGTTGACATTGAAATTTGAAAAAAAAAACCATGCACCATAAAATATAACCTGGACTATGAAGATTAAAAAAATGGGTAATAAAAATAGTTTTTTGGGCTAGAAACACGACTATCATATGAATGAGAAGTGCGTTATGAACATGGAAAATAACCTCTAGTAAGTCGCCGCCATTGATGACCAAAGCACCAGGTATAGGGGGGATCTCCCGCCATTGACCCACTCCATTTCCACCCACCTTGTCGTCCTCCACTTTGACAAAGAGACCTCCGATGTCGTCTTGCACTAGGACGGTGAGGATCGTCATGTCAGAATGCCGTCCGACGCCGAGCGTGACTCCTGGGTCTGGGCACGGCGGATAATAGTTCATCATAACGTTCCTCATCCGGGTCAGCGAATCTAATTCAGAATCTTCCGCCGGGACTCCCAGATTCCTAAGTAATATCCTTAATAATTTCTTGACCAGGATCTCTCACAGCTTCAGATACTCCAATGCAGGATTGCTGCGAGTACACTTGTTAAGTACCTAGGATCTAGCGTAAATTAATATAGAAATTTAGTGCCGATCTAAAAAAGAGAAGTCAAATTCGTAAAAATCTTTATGTATCGTTTTTTAATGGTCGTTCTATGTTATATTAGACTTAGATATTATCAAATCATTTTTTTAAACCATCAGTTGAAACTGATATATCGTTGAACTGTAAGATATTCATTAATTAGCGTATTTACATTAATCATAAAAATCCACATTGAAAACGCTCTAATTCCAAAAAAATAATCTTTAAATGGATAAACCGCTAAAATTTTCCCATATTTTTTTTGAGGAAAATTTATTCCCATCATCGGAAGGAAAACATACGAGATAAATAATGTGGTCATCCAAAAGTTCTACAAAATTCTATAAGAGGTTTTCTATCTTCTCCAACTCAAATTTCAAAGACAATAATAAATACTTGGCCATTTTTCCTTATTACGGTGTGGTTACGTTTCTTGTCAAAATAGTTGACTTTTATGGAGAAGACCTTAACAACTTAGTCGTAAACTAATAACAACATAGTTAGGGACAGTGGCGGAGCCACATGTAAGGTCTGGATGAATTACCCTCATTTAAAAAAAAATTGTTTGATTAATCAAGACAATTCAACGGTGAAATAAAAGGTATAAGTAAATACACATGATAAGTGTTAATAAACAAACAGTACCTGGATTCCGGAGGCCAAAATGCAAGCGCGTCGTCGTCGTTGGTATAAACCATAAGAAGTATGTCCTTCCACTCCCAGACCTCCTCCTTCTCCGGCAAGAAGCTTGACGCGTACCTCACCACCGGGCTGGGCCCAGCACCGGCCAGGTAGCCGGACTTCTTCTCCGGCGGCAGATCGTGGAACCTGTGGGCCGCCTCCTTGAGCGACTCCAGCAGCTCTAAGGGCATCCCGTGGTTCACCACCAGGAAGAACCCGTACCGCTCTGCCGCGGTTACGATCTCTTGGACAACCTGGTCGTCTTCCGGTCCGTCCAGTTTCGAGAGGTCGATCGGCGGGTAATCGAAGGTGGCCACCTCCTTCGGGTTCTCCATCATCTCCTCTGGCGGCTGCACGTACGGCTTCGGGACTTCAAATATGCCCAGGTCCATTAGTCCCTTGAGTCCGTTCCCCTGCCGGACGACGAACTCGTAGATCGACCTCCTGTCGTCGGGGATCCCAGCCATCGGTGGTTTCTGGGTTGGAAGTGTATTTGACTATTTTCTCGTGGAGCTAGATTGTTTAGAACGACTATGTTTTTCTGAGAAATCCGTATGCATTATGTCTATGGAAAGAGAAATATTAATAGGGTTGTATTGGATACGGAGAAAGATTATTTCAAACAGTCGTGTTGAAATGTTTTATTTTTCAACATTGACATTTCGAGTATGTCATTATGGATATGTAAATATTAATATGTATGAATGTCTTTTGGTAAAAACAAAAATGCAAAATATACAGGATAAATATGTCATTACTCATATACAAAATATATCAATATGACATAAAACAATATGTTAATATTAACATTAAAAATATACTAATATGAGTTCTTATTTTCTTATCTCGAATTTTTTTACTTAAAAAAATTAGTTTACATATGTTAGTATTCACTTACAAAATATACCAATATTGCACATAAAACATGTGAATATTAAATAATAAAGCATGTCGCAATCAATCAAAAGCCATATTAATAAGTTATTAATTATATGTCGAGAAGATTATGTGACTGGTACTACGAGTGAGCAAATAAACCGATTAAACTTTACCGATTCACACCAAAAAGGAAAACAATACTTTCTAGTTTGAAAAATATAAGAAACTATGATTTTGAGTCCAATTCGGATTTATTTGATCTAATCCAAAAAGAGTGAGACCCGAATTGAAATTTGTCAACCGTAACAAAAATTTTAAACCTTTTCTCATGCTTCTTTCTCTCACTCAGTAGACACTCAGCACTCTCCACTCCAAAAGCCCACATCTCTTTAACAAAAAATCCATCGCCTCAAAGCCACGCCTTTGCAGTCAACCGCCACCGCGACACTGACTGTCTCTAGTCTTTCTCCCGAGTTCTGAGTCCGAAATAGGGTTTTCATTGAAGAAGAAATAAATTTTTAATATTTTAATAGAGTGGCATATTTGTCATTTGGCATGACTATTCGCTAAAAACAACTCTAATGCAGACTTTAGAGGCCTCTACAGTTTTTTTCTAAACAAAGAAGAGTTTTTAATTGGATGTGCAAAATAGAATGAGACGAGAAACAAATATAAAAAATAAAGAAATATAAATATAATTTACCCAATTAAGTATTTAAACTTGTATTCGTGGTTAGAACTTATGTTTTTGAATGGACTTGGTGGAGATGGATGTTAACTCGTAGAAATGAAGTTGGACGATTGAGAAGGCTTGAAGTTGTCTTTGGGTGCAAATTAACTTCTATTATATAATTGTTAAAAAGGCAATTTTCTGGAGTTTCTGATCTCCGGACCGACCCTAGTCTAACCCGGAATAGATTCTGGTACGGTCCGTTTTGCAATACCATAATTTTGGCTCTAGTTTTTCTCGTCCGGTGAGCTTGCATACCCTAGGATATTTTTGGGGTTAGATTTGGTCCAATACATGACGTGTACAAGGTGTCAATACTAGCTTAAAAGATTAAATAGTTTATTTAGTTATGATGAAATAATTTGTCAAATTATGATAATATTTTGTTTAGTTTGTTAAATGGTTTAACATGACTGTCATGGAATAAAAGAATAGATAAAATAGTTTGTCCAGTTATGATAAAATAGTTTTACAAAATTATTCTAAATAAATTAAATTAGATAAAATAGTTCATTTAATTATGATAAAATATTTAATCATTTTAAAATTAAATAGTTCACCGAATGGAACAATCAGGACTATCATAAAAATTTGTTTCCAAAACCAAATATGGTACCCCATTTTAGATCAATTCACTTAAAAAATATATCAAACTTCACCAATATATTAGACAATATTTAGACATCACTTTATAAATTAGAATTCAGCAATATTGGTTAATCTCACAAAATTGAATTACGTTAATTGCTGAATTAATATAAATAATCAACCATAACACACAAATAACATTAATAATACGATAATACATAAAGTAGTTCAAATAACTAGGATGAACAAATACCACATGATTGTCACTAAGATTAAACTTATATCCTCATTTAGAATCATCACGAGAGATACTGATTTTAGAAGAAAATCACTAACTGGATGAGAAATGAGATCGGATTGTGAGCTTTTGAGACGTGCACCGTTGATTTGTGTGACATTGAAGTATCTAATTCAAGGTTTTGAGGGGCGAAAAATTCTGGTGGTGAGATTCTAGCCATTGGACTATGAACCTTGATTGTAACACCTACTTTCACGGGAGTTTTTTTAGTTGGTGTTACTATTCATTGAAAATTTTTAAAATGGTACCCAAAAATCTAGTGTACTAGAGTAATACACAAAATTACCCCATGTATACCAATGCACGGGATTTTATCCCGGATTTAGTAACAAAAAAATGTTGTATTGGTTTACATGGGATAAAATCCCATGTACTAAGCTAATACACATGATTTTTTTGTGTGTATTGGTTGACCATTAGGTTTTAAGTCGAACATGAGATTTTATTTTGATTCGACTTCTTCTTCCTCTCCCTCCAAAAATTTCAATGAACCCATCCTCAAAACACGAAACATAGCCTCTCAAAGAAGAAACCTGCGAGCATCGACACCCTAGCCTCGAGCCAAAGAAACCTGGCGTCCCTGCCCTTCTGCCACACCTATTTTGTGAGAGGCCACCCCGGCTCGCCCCTTGCAGCACTGCACCGTGTAGCATTGCCCCAGCGAGCCCCTTCCAACTACTGCCCCGTCCAGCCACTGCCCTGATTTGCCTAGAATTTTCATTAGGTAATTTATTTAAATTTGTGTTAAAATGTTGTTTAATTTAATTGTTAAATTCTTTGTTAGTTTAATTGTTAAACTGTTGGTTAGTTTAATTATTAAATTGTTGGTTATTTTAGTTGTTAAATAGTTGGTTAGTGTAATTGTGAAATTGTTATTAAGAAAATTGTTAAATTATTGGTTAGTTTAATTGATAAATTATTGGTTAGTTTAATTGTTGAATTGTTGTTAGTGTTTCGTTAAATTACTGTTAGATATTTTGTTAAATATTGGTTAGTTAATTCGTGAAATCTTAGTTAGCTAATTTGTGTAATCTTAGCTAGTTAATTCGTTACATTTGCGTTCGGCATATCGTTAAAATTGTGTTAGGAATTTTGTTAAATTTTCGATATCCATTTCTTGAATTTTTTTTTGTTCTTGAATAAGTGATTGATTCATTAATTTTACCATTGTTTCGAATTTGGATGATAAATTTACAAGGCTTATTTTGAGTGCATTGGTATTTAGGTGATTTATAATGTGTTTATTTTTGAATTTATTAGTTTTATAGTGTGTTATTAGTTAATTAAGTATGTTGTTGAATATTTTGTTCACAGATGGCATCACAACAACACACAGACATTTTTTGTGATGGAGGTCTTGTTGATCAAACTATTTTGAAGCACCAAGAGGTGCATCGATCTCAAGCAATCTGGAATGCCGAGATTTTAAGTGGCACTGATGATTTTGATTTAGAGGGCGTGATGATGATCTATAGACATACTTGAAAGCAAAAGCTAGTGTAAAATGCTGCGTTCATCAGGTACATGAAGGCTACAGCTTTTGGGATGTATGGCGCATCAATCACATCCCGATCGAGATAGCTATGATTATAGCTTTGGTGGAGCGATGGCAACAGAAGACACATACTTTCCACCAACTAGTAGGAGAGATGACGATTACACTCCAGACGTGGCTATATTCCACTAACGGACCATCAGAAACTGCCTGATTGGTCAGAGATGTGTCTGATTTGCTTCGGTAGGAACCCAAAGTTTACATCGGGTAGTGCGATCGACAATGCCATTTAACTAAAATGGTTCAAGGATATGTACGACCTTGCCGAGTTAGCCCATGATGCTGACGATGAGATAGTTCGTCACTATGTCTGGGCGAGCATAATGCTGCTCATAGGTTGCATTCTATTTCCAGAGACGATCGAGGCAATGGTCAACTAGTGTTGGTTGCCGATACTCTTGGATTTCGAATCAATAGCATCATATAGGTGGGGTAGTGCATATATGGCACATCCTTATCATCAGTTGTGTAGGACAACCAATAATTCTTTTCCCATGACTTAGTTTTAAAAAATTTTCTCGTGACTTGATAGTCTCGGATAATTTTTATGTGGCTCCGTCCAAGCCATAAAATATTTTTTTGATGTCCTACGTAGATAAAATTTTGGTAAAAATAATCGTTATTGTTTTTGTAATTTTTCATAAATAATAAAACTTTTTTTTGAAAAAACCCAAAAATTAGGTAACATAGAACTAAATGCATCAAATAATAAGATATCCAATGATATTAGGTAACTGTGACTGATGGGCACTTAAATTGGTGAAGATGTAATTTAAGTTCCATCATAAAATTCAAACATAGAAATTTAAAAATACAACAACTATAAATATCTAATTTTTTTATCTCGAACGAACAGGTTATTATCGAATTTTCCCTTCCAAAAAAATTCTATTGGAGCAGAATAACAGAATTATTACCAGCCAGAGAATACTTCCGAAAAAGACTGAAACGAACAGGTTAGTCACATGAGTACAATAAAATATCTGAGAAATTATATGGTTCTTATGTTTAATTTTTTTAATTATACATTGAGAATCACTTGAACATATTAAGAAAACTACTTGAATATATTAAACAAATCACATTCGATTAATTAATAGTCGATAATTAATGCTTGATAATTAATGTCAGTAATTAATGATAATTAATTAATAATTATTAATTAATTAAGGTTCCAATTAATTAATTAATACGCCCGCCTCTCTTTTCTCTTCCCCATCTCTCTTTTCTTTTCGAGGACGGTCCTGGACCATATTGCCCATTGATGACCGAATCGTGGCACGCATCAACGTATTTCACTCAAGTCTCGTAACTCCACAATAGATACAACAATCATAGAATTAGTTCATTCACAGTTTAGAAGACAATTGAAAATTTTGTGTTCTAGATTCATTGATCCGACTAATTAGATTCTCTATCATATTTTTGAAAAAATATTTTATTATATAACTATCATTTTAGAAGTATCAAAATTATAATAAAGTTATTTTAATCTAATAAAAATAAAAAATTATAATTTCTTACAACTCCGTTTAGCATGACCAATGCAACTAAGTAAATTGATCCATCAGACTGATTGAACATCTTATCAAACACATGACAATATGTTTAAAAACAATGCATAAAAGTTTTTGAAGTTTTGTTCTTTTTAAGGGGAGTTTACGGAA
The DNA here is from genome assembly GCA_012979155.1 of Hypericum perforatum. NCBI lineage: Eukaryota > Viridiplantae > Streptophyta > Magnoliopsida > Malpighiales > Hypericaceae > Hypericum > Hypericum perforatum. Next base: position 12,013 of record SOPF01026084.1, read on the forward strand.
AAATAACAGCCCTTTTTTTTCTTTATAATCTTGAAACATTTAAAAATAATAGGCTTGACATGAATTTGTTATGTAGTTTGTGATAGCTGATACACATTTGAACATGATATAAATGGGATATGTGACACTACATAAAAAGGAAGAAAAAGAGAACACTTGAACAAAGCATAGCTACATAGTTTCCTTCCGTCAATTTGTATCGGATCTCACAAGCTTGAGAGACCTCAGAATGACTTTATCGTCAAATTGATACGTTTGATAATTTTAGTATTACATCAAAAAATACATTACATCTAATTGCATCTATAAAAAAAGTATTACATCAAATTGCAACATCAACATACTTTCAGTTGTTACAACTTCTCAATCAGTAAATAATTTTATTCACGACTCTGGGATTCAGATTTCATGTTAACAATGATTATATCTTTTGGTAGGTGTAAATTTTGTCTACTCTCTCATATACAAGAGTCAAATATTCTCACATAATTTTTTCAATGATATTTTTATATCATGAGATTTTATTTTAAGAAATCAAATTTTTTACCATGTGGGCCAACTCTTAATTGGTGTATGATAATATTTATTCTTTGGTTGGCGTACTCATTAATTACACTCCTAACGGACGTCTCAGCTGTAAATTTTAATACGTAATTCAATATTAAGATATTAGAACAGTTTAAAGGAGCTCATTCATGAGAATCTTTGTTATTTTTTATATAATTAGAGACTATTGACATCCACTAATACAGCGTTACAAATAAGATTTAATTTTATTAACACTAAATAATTCTACAGTGGAGGTTATTTTTCACCTTAATGACGTTGGCTTTTGACAACTATGGCACTGTCGCTCCTTTTTTTATGGTGAATTTTTCTGTGTCGAATAAAACATTTATATGATGCCATATTAGATAGATACCAATCTTCAAACAAACTACTGCAGCTAAAATGGACAGTACCTACATTTGGTAGTTAAATAATTAACAACTTAATTGCTTATGTAATATGGTAATTACCTTTAACCGTATTATTATTGAACATGTAATTATGTAAATCGCATAGTTTTATATCATCATATCGAAATAGAAAAGGTCACTGGAACAAACAATAACCAACAAAAAAAGATTTTTTTTTAATTAAAGATAGCTAAATAAATTGGGTCCCTCAATGCTTATAATGAAACGAATAGATGCTGATAATTATTATGAAGTTACTTATAGAAATCAGTAATCAGATTTCTGCTGATTTTGAGAGATGTTCAGATTATTAAAAACCAAAATATAACACATGTACAAGCGATCTCTCATCGACGAAATAACTATTAAGATGAACAATAAATTTGTCCTTGCTACTCTAGGTAGGATTACAGTTATTGTGAATGTAACTGAAGAAAGATAATTGTGTGAATGCATATTAGCGAGTTAGTAACACAGTTTCTCCGAAAAAAAAATGTTAACAACGAAATTAATGAATTGAAGATGCCAACTAGCATTTTATTAATAGTAACAAAGAGAATTAAAACCAAAAGATTTTGCATAACCCCCATATCATGAGACTTAATCCTAACAATAATGAGCAAAGGTGGAAATAACTTTGCAGGGAAAGATACACCCTATAAATGACAGCCATGTTCTATTCCCACAATGCACTATTCTTCACAACAGAAACATAAGATCCACCCAAGCTTTTTTTTTAATATATATATTTGATCCTACAATGGCCAACAGAAAGTCTAGCCTAGGTCGCCAAAAAATTACACTACAAAAGATATCCAAAAAGAATCACTTGCAAGTCACCTTCTCGAAGCGTCGAACCGGGCTCTTCAAGAAGGCTAGTGAACTTTGCACCCTCTGTGGGGTTGAAGTTGCCATAATAGTCTTCTCTCCTGCTGATAAAGCCTTCACCTTTGGAAACCCTAATGTTGATTCTATATTAGACAAGTTCCTTGCTAATAACCACACTTCTAGTACCACCTCTACTATGCTCCCTCTCATAGAAGCTCATAGGGAAGCCAATGTTCGCGAGTTGAACTTGCACTTAAGTCACGTAGTTGTCCAGGTGGAGTTAGAGAAGAAGCGTGGCGAGGTGCTTGCTCGAATGCGAAAAGCTAGCCAGTCTAATTACTGGTGGGAGTGTCCAGTTGAAGAACTTGCTTTGGATCATTCGGAACATTTGAAGTCTGCATTAGAGGAGCTCCGTAAGAACGTAGCAAAACAAGCT
>SOPF01026089.1:0-46047 GCA_012979155.1 Hypericum perforatum
ATTTTGGAGATTTGTGTAGGAATATGATTTTAGGGACTTTAGTATAGGTTTATCCATTTTTCTATGAGTTTGAGAGGTTGAAGATTGATATAGGGTTGTTATATGATTTAGTTGATCGCTTATTGGAAATCGAGCACCGAGGAACGTAAAGCGAAGAACGGAGATCCTTAGGAACATTTGCAATATTTGGTTAAGGTAGGGTGATATTATCCCTAACCTCTGTTTTGGCTAACATTGTTTGTTATGAATTTGTATTTATGCTTTGTTATGATGATTATGTGGTGATTTGATGGATTGTGATGTGAGTCTTTGGTTTGTATGCGATTTGGTGATTTTTGGTTTATGCATGGTTTTGGAAATCATAAGTCTTTGGACTATGAAAATATGATGTGAAGTTACGAATTTGTGTATGATATATGTGTGTCTATTTGTGAGATGGCGGACGATGAGGTCTACCCATGACCAACCGGGGATGTTGGCACATGTGCACATGTTTTGAGGATACATTGGATTTGTTATGATTATGATATGGCCGACGGAGTTTGATTATGAAAGCGCTATAAGATATGGTATCCTCGTGTTATGAGAAGGAGTGACACAATCTAGACCTATCCGAAGTCCATCCATGTTTTGGCGTTCGCGATACCTATTCGGATCGGAACATGCCTATGTGTATGATTATGAATTTGTCATTTGTTTATGATTAAATTACTTGTGCTGTGCTAAATGTTAATTTTGCACCAATTGTCTATGCATGAATTTGAGTCTATGTATGTGATTGGTTAGTTAATTATAGGTTAGTTTTAATATCCTCTACTAAGTACTTCCAAGTACTTACCCCCTCCTCCACAGGTGACTGAAGTTAGAGAATTGCCTTGACGTCCGAAGAATTTGTTTGATAGATCGTGTAAACCCATTGTCTTCTTCCGGGTTTTGAAGTCTTCGGATGGTATTTCTCTTTTGTGATCTAGTAGAGTCGCTCCGTTGTACACATTGTGGGACCTTATGTTTGTATTTGGAATAATGTAAGAAAATTGTGATATATATGTATAATATGAAATTACGCTTCCGCATTTGTATAAGTTATGTTAACGCTTCCGCAATTCGATTCCTTTATTCGTATGAGGCTGGTTGGGTTGCGGCTCATTGGTTTAGGTGAGCATGACCCAGCGCCATGTCAGCGATCCGGATTTGGGTCGTGACAATATTTTTTTAACCATTACCATTTTTTATAATCTTCTTATTCAGTTGATGATTCCGTACTGCGATAATCAACATTTTACAGTGTATGTCATCGATACACGTGTCAAGGGGTGCTTCATTTTGGATAGCTGGAAGGACATTGGGAAAGAGATGCTGCAGACATTGAGATATAGAGCAATCTGTATCCAATCTTATCTTGCTCCTTTTTTCCACCAATTCATAGGGCATGAAATTATCGACTACAATTGGAAGTTGTTGCGTAGCATTCCAAAGCAAGACGATACATATAGTTGTGGATTATTCGCTGCGATGTTTGTGAAGCATTATACATCTGATTGGGCGAATGATAATATACCGAAGCAAGCTTGGGCAGACAGATTGGCTGACTTGAGGGAAGATATATGTCGGGAAATTGTTATACAACCTGATAATATAAATCTGCCAAAAGTGTTGTCTAAGGCTTTGATTTGGTTCGACAAACTCCCAAAAAAAAAGGATTGCAAAACTGAAGAAGAGTTCAAAGAAAAAATAGTTGTACCTTGTCTAAATTACATTGTGGATTCATTTTATTTATTGGATGGTTTGACATGTAATGAAAACTGGTTTCATTATTGTAGTTTATTGGATTCGTTACTTCTTTGTTTTGAATTGTGTGTTTAATGGTCTGCTTTACCGGTTCATTGGCGGGATTGATTGTCCGCTTATTTCTTTCTCTTTATCGGTAAATATTGTTGGTTCACTGGTATAGATTGTTGTTTCATTGGTATAGATTATTGGTTCACTGATATAGAATGTTGCTTTATTGGTTTAGTTTTAGGTTGCTGGTTTGAATTACCAGTTTAATATTTGAATTCCTAGTTCATTGGTTTTATTTTCCTCTATTTTTTGTTGTCCTTTTTTTCCTTTTACAAACATCTTGTACAAACTATGCCCGTTTTGGTAAAAATTTGGCTTTACTATCAAACCAATCATTTTTGTTTTAAATAAAAGTAAACATGGATACAAATAAATCCATGACACCCACAATACTCTTTCTAATCAATTAAAATTGGATTTCACTGGGAAAATAGTTTAAAGGGAAAATTACCCTCAGGCCCCTCTGGTTTGCGGAAATTCGTGTTTTAGCCCCCCTATTATTTTTTATTAGCATTCAACCCTTGAATCTTGTCAAAAGTGCATAATTTAGCCCCTGTCGCCGGAATCCGATGATTTCTCCGGCGAAATGGCACCTAAGATTACAAAAATACCCTTTTCCTTTAAAAAGTAAAAAAATAAATTGAAATACAATAATAATTCGTATTGAGCTGAAATTTTTCATGATGCATCCTAAGAATATATATGATTTACGTAAAATATTTCAGAAATTTTGAAGACACAAAAGTATTTTTTTTATTTTTCAATATTTCAAAATGTTGTAAAATCATATAAAATAGAAAAATTGTCTAATTGGGCTGAAACTTGTCCCATGTGTTCTTAAGCATATTTAGTGAATTTAGGACCTAAAACTTGTTCTATGTGTCCTTTAGAATCTTTACTAAAGACTCCATCTTTAGTAAAAAAATAAATTAAAACTCTATATTTTTGGTATCTGCAGACTATTTCAAAATTGGCTCGTGAGAATCCAGACTTTTTGATTCCTAAATTCATTAAATATGCTAAAAGACACATGGGACAAGTTTCAGCCCAATTAGACAATTTTTCTATTTTATATGATTTTACAAAAGTTTGGCACGTTGAAAAATAAACAAAATACTTCTGTACCTCAAAAATTTCTGAAATATTTTACGTAAATCATGTATATTCTTAGGATGCATCATGAAAAATTTCAGCTCAATACGAATTATTATTGTATTTCAATTTATTTATTTACTTTTTAAAGGAAAAGGGTATTTTTGTAATCTTAGGTGCCATTTCGCCGGAGAAATCGTCGGATTCCGGCGACAGGGGCTAAATTATGCACTTTTGACAAGATTCAAGGGTTGAATGCTAATAAAAAATAATAGAGGGGCTAAAACACGAATTTCCGCAAACCAGAAGGGGCCTGAGGGTAATTTTCCCTAGTTTAAATCTATGTCTAAAATAGGTTGATCAATCATTACATCTTCCTTGTTGCCATTTGGTTTTTTGTTGTTGTTTACTGCTTCTCCATTAGACCATTGCTTCTTTCTCTTTCTTTCGTGCTTTTTTCTTGTTTTTTCATGACCTTTTTCACTCGCACTCTTTATCCTCGTTCTGGACTTGTTAGGTCTGTTTCGTTTCTAGATTGTTTTCCCAACTGACTTTGGAGTCGATTGATTATTTTCATCATTAGCTTTCTCTTGTTGGTCTTCTCCTGTAGCAACTTAAATTAAAAGAAAATCCTTAGCAATCTATAATGATTAAAAGAAGCTTTATCATAAGAAGCTTATCATAAGAAGCTTTATTTCTCATACTTGCATCATTGTGCACTTTGGCAATTTGTTTTTGGAATGTATTCATCTTCGTGTTGCCCTTGAGTAAATATGTCAAATTTTTAGGAACCAATGCATGGTTATGTTCAATAATCCATTCTGACAGGAAATAAACATCTTTCTCAGTTGAATAGTGGAACAAAATCCTTGCTTTGCACCCCGTCCTTTCTTTCCTCTTTCTTTTTTTTTTCTGGGTTTTCAACTTCGATCCTTTCAGTAGACTCTTCTTTGTTGCAAAGAATTCTGATGTAACACACCTCCTTAGTTTCCACCCCTTGTTTTATTTCTTTTTTTGCATAATCCTTACGAACATTAAACCCCTTTTTAAGTGCATACATCTCGTAAAAATCGTGAACTTCTTCCACTTTTTTCAAAATTGTAAAGTAACCCAGTTATCCTTATTTTCCAATTCTTCGATGGTGCTGCCTACATCGACGATAGAAAACAAAAATTAGTGAACCAACAACTCGAAGCAGTGAACTAAAAATCATACCAATGAACTAGCAATTCAAACCAGTGAAATGATAATTTATACCAGTAAAACCAGGGAATAGTAATTCATACAAGTGAATCAATGGTTCAAACCAGTGTACCGACAATTCAAACTGATAAACCAACAATTCAAACCAGTAAACCAACAACTCAAACCAGTGACCATTAAGTCTAACCAGTGAACAGCAATCCAAACCAATAACTAATAATTCAAACCAAGGAACAGTAATTCATACAAGTGAACCAGCAGTTCAAACTAGTGTACCAACAATTCAAACTGATAAACCAACAATCCAAACCAATAAACCAACAACTCAAACCAGTGACCATTAAGTCAAACCAGTGAACATCAATCTAAACCAATAACCAATAATTCAAACTAGTGAACTGGTAATTCCAACCATAAAACAACAATATAATTCATGGACCAGTAAATCAAACTGGTGAACCTTTAATTCCAACCAGTAAATAACAACGCCAATCGGAAAAATATGAACGAACAAAAAATGAAAACTGAGGAAAACAAACCTTCATGGTTAATTGAGTCGCAATCAACATTAGATGTCATGTTTGTTGTTAACTCTAAATCATAAACAACAAACCAATAATTAAGACAACAAACCTATTACATAAATTTAGAAAAACAAAACCAACTAAGCCAATTAACGCACTGATGCATGTCCAACTAGGATCAATTATACGTACAAGAATTACACGATTGCACAAGTAATATCGTGATAAGTAGGATCATCTCCACAGGGAATAACGGATGAAAGTTGTTCGTCAAGTACCAGTTTATGTGCTCCTAGATCTTAAGCTAAGCGAACGGATCATTGGGTTGATGATCTAACACTATTGCTACCAATAATATCGCAAAATCTCAAGGTTGTCAATCTCAATCTTTTAACGATAATAATAACTAAGCAGTGAGCAACTAAGATTTGAATAAATCTATGAACTAAATCAAGGTCATTAATCTTGATCCATGATCATACATATATCAAATATAAAAAGTCTATAAAAAGCAAAGAACAAGAAAATTGTAATTCGAATCAAGCTGTCACTTTTGATTCATGCAACATTGATCAATCAATCAACCAAGTACATAACAATTGAAGTTTATCAAGCTATCACTCTTGATTCAAACACACAATCATTTAATCCAATCCAATAACAATAAAGAGATTGTCAATGGAGATTGAAAGTACCTTGCAAATTCAAGATCAAAGTGTTGCTTACAAGCTTCTTGTCTCAAACATATAAAACTAGAAAAATAGTTCTAACAAATCCAAATTCTACAACTTAGAGATTTCTTAGTAAGCTCTTGATGATCTTCTTCTCCCCTTCCAAGTTATGTTGCAATGGCAGCCTACTTCCCCTCTTGTCCTCTCCCGTGAGTGCTTGCCACCCAAGCAATAGACCAAGTCAATTGGGAAGTTTGGTGAGGTATTTCTTTAAGTTCTCTGTTGGAGGCCAGTGTACACTGGGAAGCCAGCGTACACTGGGGTTGCATTCTGCCCTTTTTTGCCTCTTTCTCTTTTTCTGGCTCAGATGAGGCCAGCGTATGCTGGGCTTAGCTACTGCCCTTTCTTCTCTTTCTCGCTTCTCCTCCTCAAGCTAGCCCAGCAAACGCTGTGTGGCTAGCGTTTGCTGGCCTTGCATTCTGCCCCTCATTGTTCTTTTGCCTTCAAGCTTCTACTCGTTGCCTAACTCATTGCACAAGTCCACTGATCTTTGCTCCAAATCCTCGAATGCTCCGAAACACCTACAAAACATACAAAAGCAATAGACAATCTTCTTCTTGACAAAACAAACCAAATTAAACAAAATGTAGACGAGACTCGACTAAATATTTCCTAAAACATGATGAAAACTTAACAAACTAACGCTAAACGAATGCATGTTCTCACATGCATCACACCCCCCACACTTACTTCTTTGCTTGTCCTCAAGCAAAGTGCATCAAAAAACCAACAAGTGGTGCCATCAGACTTCAAACATTTATCATAAGATCATCCCCACAATCACACACATCACACCCTTGAGCATTGTGAATACAAACTCCATAGACAGTTATATCCTCAATCATTTAATCAGGTTTTCACATCTAGTGTTCCGGACTAGGGAGTTAACCACTCGTAGGGTAGGATTGATTTAAACTCACAAGTGCATGGTAGTCAACTATCCTACTCTCGTGTGCATGTTCAAGGTCTAAAAATGTTAAAGATCATACCAAAGCACACTCGAAACAAAGTAGATCATGACGTAGTAGGAATTTTTATTGGGTTGTAATGGGACTAAAGGCAGAGGTGGAAATATACACGTATAGTGGTGATGGCGAAACCACCTAATCTGAGGGTTACATAGAAAGCTAACTCTCGACTATACTAAATATCTCACCTTATTATGCATATACACTCAACCCACTTTACCCATATCCTAAAGAAGCAAACGTATAGGATAAGTTGCTCACATTTATTTGTGCCTCTTTTTTTTTCTTTCCAACTTTCCAACTTTCCACTTGATTTCTTGTTTTCACTTTCCACAAGAGATTTTTCTTTTCTTTTTCTTTCTTTTTTATTCTTTTCTTGTTTCTCTTTTCAAACCTCTAACCCACTTTTTGCACTGTTACTTAGCAACTTATCCCGTACCTTGATCATTAGCCTCAATTCTACCCATTTTCATTCCAATGTATGTACAAGATACAAAATAGAATATTCCCCCCAAACTATACTACTAGATGAACCCTTACAAAATATTCCCTAATGATAACCTAATCCCTCGGACTAAGCAGTTAAAGGTAGGTGGGGTGATGAGAATTGGTTCACGGGTTTCAACTAATAATTTACAATTAAGCTCAGGCTCGATGGGGGTTATACACTGGATAATATCGGGATTTTGGCTCTAAGGCTCTAAGCTTATGACAAAATGACCCTCGACACTCTCTACCTTATTGAGTTATGCTAGGTAATCCTTCTAACACTCCCATTGCTCAAATTATGCACACACCTCATGAATAAAAGGAGAACTGGTTATCCTCGCTATTGGCTCAAAGATCTCACAAGGTCACTCGTTAATTCACTAGTCTAGTTTACCGGGTGTAATGACTAGCCTAAATGATCGAGGATATAATTGCTCATGTCTTAAGAATTCACTTTGCTCAAGAGTGTTGAATGCATGATATGGAGTTTTTCCTATGACAAAAAGTTCAAAATTTCTGAGAATTTTTCATCATATGCAACAGACTCTACACACTTCAATCAAAAACACAAAACACACTCAAACAGACTCGATCACATGCATAAAGCAAAATAACAAACAAAGTAAAAAGAGAGACATGCACAACAAGATCAACAACAAATAACGCAACATAAGCACACACACAAAAAACACCCCCACACTTAGAAGACACATTGTCCTCAATGTGTGAAGAAAAACATTCATATCAAAAGATAAAAAAACAAACATAACATGACAAGTAGAAACAAAAACTAAACAAGAATAAGGAGAAGAAGAAGCCTGTGATCATTGTTCCGGAGGTGGTTGGAGGTGGTTCCTGAGCCATTCCCATTGAGCGTGGTTGTAGGCCTGGTCCTCTTGATATGTTTGCTAGCAAGTTGCCTGGTCTTCTGCATTGTTCTGCACTTTGACCTCAAGATCAGAGATTCTCTGTGCGAGGTTGTTGATGTCGGCTTGCAGCTTTGAGACTTGGGCATTCTCCTCTGCTTGGATGTGGTTTGCGATACCTGGACATTCTGCATATGGTATGACCGTGTAGCTTAAAGTGCTGTGCCAAATATTTCTAGTCGTTGACATCAGGTGCCACTTCACTAATGTTTCCCGATCAATGCTTGATGGCCTTAGTATGCTGGCTAGAAATGGTGGATCTGAAACAAATTCACGAATAAGCAAAGCAACAATATGGCCAAGTCCTAGCCATTTGGGGTTAGGCACTTCTAAAGCACATTTAATCACATCAATAATCAATAAAAATGTGTTAAATGTACGTTCATATCATGCATAGACTATGGCATACAGTTGTGGCCTTATAATCTTACTGCTTTCGTATTGGCCACTAAAGCATGCAGCCATAAAACGGTGCAGAACACACCAGTGGAGTTCCCTTAAAAAGATGGCAGGGGAGTGTGTTCTATAGTGAGGCAAACCCGTTAAGGCTTGCCACATGACATGTGGTGCACCATCGATGTCAAAATCAAAAAGTCTTCCCCCGCACGTAATTCCTATCAGGTCATGCAACAATTCCTCATTTATGGTGATGACTTTATCATGTATGCGTGCAGTAAACGAAGAATTGTTCTCAGCAACAACCACAGTGCAAAAGAATTGTATGATAGCAGCAGTGTCGATGTTTACTTCCATATTAGCAAAGAAATGCCATCCTAAATCGTCTATAGCCTTACGAATTTCAACCTCACAACCAGCATATCTCATTTCAGCAAAATCTATCGTTTGATAAATGATAAATTAACAGTTCTTAAACTTTAGATATCTCTCATCTTCCCATTCTTCATGGATAAGAAAAGGGGAATTGTACCTTTGGGTGAGGTCAACTAGTTGCGAGCTTTGGCCCGGCTCCATCGCAACTCGTCAATGCTTGGCAGTAGGTGTCTTGCCCATTGTGTAATTTGGTAGGCAACGACTGCGATTTTTGGATTGGTGTGAAGGCCTTGGTGAGGAGAACAAAGCTTGGGCTTTGGATCATGATTTCGTTGTCGAATGAAGTCGGAATCTACAAAACAAATTTGGATTAGGGTAAGGTCTTTTCTTTGGAGGGAGTTGGAAGGATTTAAATGAGGGAAAAAATGAGGAAGAAGGGGGGTAGAGTCGGGGTTTTAGGTCTGTTTTCTCGAAGGCCAACGTATGCTGCGGTTATATTCTGCTATTTTTGTGCTCTTTCCTGAACAAGGCCAGCGTACGCTGGGGTCATCTTCTGTCCCCTTTTTGTTTTTGCTCCTGAACAAGCTATTGATCTACAAAACTAACACAAATGATATATTTTTCGAGGGTAACCATATATACATTCCCCTAGAAACCCACAAACTCAGGGAAACTCGGACGTGTGACTTGAAAATTCCAAACAAAATTGAGGTTAAGAAAGAATTGTAGTTCTAATTTAACGTCGTTAGCTTGACGATAGTAATGTCTTACTGAGATGCATCACCAAGATCAACATGGGATTCTAATTTGTCAAAATGATCACCAATATAGACTTCCAAACATTGTCTGTTGACCTTGAACTCGGTCTTGGTATTATCATCACGAATTTGGATAGCACCATGCAGAGAAACTTCAATAACCGTGTATGGACCAGACCAGTCAATCGGGATTTAAGCTTTCCTGGAAAAAACTTGAGTCGTGAATTATACAACAATACCTGTTGACTAATAGAAAACTCTCGGTAGAGAATCTTCTTATCATGCAATCTCTTTGTTCGTTCCTTGTAGTGATGTGCATTATCATAAGCGTGTAGGCAAAATTCCTCCATGGCTTCAAGTTGCAACATTCTCTTCTCACCAGCTTTCTCAAGATTTAGATTTATCCGATGGAGAGCCCAATAAGCCTTATGTTCTAGCTCGATCGAAAGGTGGCATGCTTTCCCATAAATTAGTTGTAAGGAGACATACCTATCGGGGTTTTGTAGGCATTTCTATCAGCCCATAATGCATCGTCTAGCTTGCTGGACCAATCCTTCCATGATAGGTTGACAATAGCCTCTAAAATTCTCTTGATTTCTTGATTAAAGACTTCAACTTGTCCACTGGTCTGGGGGTGGTAAGCTGTAGCTATCTTATTTGTGACCCCGTATCTTGCTAGTGCATTTGCTAGTAGGTTGTTTCAAAAGTGTTTGCCACCATCACTGATAAGGACTCTTGGGGTGCCAAACCGACTAAAAATGTTCTTCTAAGGGAACTTGATCATTACATTAGCATCATTGGTTGGAAGTGCAATAGCTTCTACCCATTTGGAGACATAGTCCACTGCAAGAAGAATGTAAAGATTTTGGTCAGACAAAACAAATGGACGCATGAAATCAATACCCTATACATCGGATATATCTCGACCTCCATGATGCCCATCTGTGGCATCTCGTGATGACGAGAAATGTTGCCCATCTGTTGGCAGTGATCACATTTGTGTACAAACTCAGCGATATCCTTAAAGAGCGTAGGCCAATAAAAACCACTTTGCAATACTTTGGCTACTATGCATTCTCCTGCGAAGTGACCACCATAATGAGAGTCATGACAGTGGTGTAGAATGAGCTCTTGCTCTTCTTGCAGTACACATCTCCTTAGTAGTTGATCCTTTCCTTACTTGAACATCTATGGTTCGTCCCAAACATAGTACCTGACATCACGCAAAAACCTTTTCTTCTTGTCCGAAGAAATGTTAGGAGGTATGATGTTGCTTACAAGGTAATTCACATAGTCAGCATACCATGGAATAGAAATGACATCTAATGCATACAACTGCTCATCCAGAAAGATTCATTGATAGGAAAAGAGAATGTTACTGATGTGTGTTCTAGGCATGAGAGGTGATCGGCCACTGGGTTATCTGCACCCTTTCGGTCTCGAATTTCTATATCAAATTCTTGGAGAAGGAGGATCCATCTAATAAGTCTTAGCTTAGCATCCTTCTTGTTGAATAGGTAACGAATAGTAGCATGGTCTGTGTACACCGTCACCTTGCTACCGAGTAAATAAGCTCAGAATTTGTCGAGAGCAAAGATCACAGCAAGAAATTCCTTCTCTGTAGTCACATAGTTAATCTGAGCATCGTCTAAAATGCGACTTGCATAGTAAATGGCATGGAATCCTGTAGTCTTTTTCTGACCAAACACCTCCCCAACAGCATAATCACTTGCATCACATATAATTTCGAATGGGAGCTTCTAATCTGGAGATATGATCACTGGTGTTGACGCAAGTGCCTTCTTTAGCTTGGTGAAGGCTTCTTGGCATGCTTCGTCAAAAATAAATGGAGCTTCCTTCTCAAGCAACCTACAAAGAGGCTTAGTTATCTTTGAGAAATCTTTAATGAAATGCCGATAAAACCCAGCATGTCCTAGGAAACTCCGTATTCCCTTGACATTCAACGGAGGTGGTAGTTTGTCGATGACCTCCAATTTGGCCTTGTCAACCTCTAATCCATTGCTTAATATCTTGTGACCAAGTACCGTGCCTTCTGTCACCATGAAATGACACTTTTCCCAGTTAAGCACCAAGTTAGTCTATTTGCATCGTTCAAGCACCTTAACCAAGTGTGATAAACATTCTTGATATGAATTTCTAATTAGATGGATTCTCCTCCTCCAAGAATTCAACATCGAGATTCGTGACCGAAAGGGCACCGACAACCCAGTGGCAGATCACCTCTCGCGACTTGATAACCCGGTGGTAATATTTTCTTCCCCTATAAATGAATCTTTTCCTGATGAACAATTGTATGCACTAAATGTTATTTCTATCCCATGGTATGCTGATTATGTCAATTATCTCACAAGCAACATTTTGCCTCCTAACCTTCCTTATGACAAGAAAAAGAGATTTTTACGAGATGTCAGGTGCTATGTATGGGATGAACCATATTTGTTCAAGATAGGCAAGGATCAATTGCTAAGGAGATGTGTGCCACAAGAGGAGCAAGAGCTTATTCTTTACCATTGTCATGCTTCCCCTTACGGAGGTCACTTTGCAGGAGAACGCACCACTACTAAAGTGCTTCAGAGTGGATTCTATTGGCCCACACTCTTCAAGAATGGTGCAGAGTTTGTAACAAGATGTGATCGATGTTAGAGAATAGGACACATTTCTCGTCGTCATGAGATGCCTCAGACCGGCATCATGGAAGTCGAAATTTTTGATGTATGGGTATCGATTTTATGGGTCCTTTTGTTTCATCTGCCCAAAATCTTTATATTCTTCTTGCAGTTGACTATGTATCCAAGTGGGTTGAGGCTGTGGCATTACCGACCAATGATACCAAAGTGGTGACTAAGTTCTTGCAAAAGAACATTTTTAGTCGGTTCAGTGTGCCTAGAGTCTTAATCAGTGATGACGGCAAGCATTTCCGCAACAACTTGCTTGCCAATGCATTGGCAAGGTACGGAGTCACTCACAAAATTGCCACAGCTTACCACCCTCAGACCAGTGGACAAGTTGAAGTGTCCAACTGCGAGATTAAATGAATTCTGAAAGTTACAGTGAATCCTTCACGAAAGGATTGGTCTAGCAAGCTAAATGATGCACTTTGGGCATACCGAATGGTGTACAAAACTCCACTTGAAATGTCGACATAGCAGCTTGTCTATGGGAGAGCATGTCACCTTCCAGTCGAGCTGGAGCATAAGGCATATTGGGCCTTACATCGGATCAACCTGGACCTAGAGAAAGCTGGTGAAAAATGGATGTTACAACTGGAAGCGTTGGATGAATTTTGCTTGGGAGCCTATGAAAATGCTCGACTCTATAAGGAACGGACAAAGAAATTACATGACAATAAGATCCTTCGTCGTGAATTTTCGGTAGGTTAATAAGTGCTATTGTATAACTCATGCTTGAAACGTTTTCCAGGAAAGCTTAAGTCTAGATGGACCAGCTCCTATACGGTGGTAGTAGTCTCACCACACGGAGCCATTCAAATTCACCATCCAGATACAAATGAAGAATTTAAGGTGAATGGCTAGCGGTTGAAGGTATACCTTGGAGATAAAATTGATACGCAAGAGACCCGCACAGACCTTACTGATCCAACTCAGTAAGATAACACCATTGTCAAGCTAACGATGTTAACTTAGAACTACCTCTAATTTTTCTCTTATTTCGTGTCACTTGTCTGAGTTTTTCTGAGTTTGTGGGTTTATAGGGAAAAGTATATAGTGTCACCCTCAAAGAAAAATTTGATGTTTTCATTTCTTGATTTACAGAATAAAAAGGAATGGAAAATTGTATCAAGAGAAGAGGAAAAACAGAGGAAAAATAGGGTGTAGCGATCGCTATGTTCCATAGCGTTCGCTACAACCCCAAAGATTTGAATCCTCCCTTATCCCGCCTTCTGTAGCAATCGCTATAAACCATAGCAGTCACTACAGCCTTTAAAATTTAAACCGTAGTGATCGCTACTCCTCTAACCCACCTCTTGTAGTAGTCGCTACAATATGTAGCGGTCACTATAGGCCTGATTCTAGCTGAACCCTAAATTCCCAATTTTCCCATTACTAATTCCTAAATCTCCCCCCGAACTTCCCTCTCTCAGCTGAAACTCAGCTGACCCACACCCCTCCGCTATGTCTCCGCCATTGTCCGACCACTGCTCGACGTCCCGACCTTCGGTCACCTCTCAAGATGCCTCCCAAGTGCTCCACAATGACACCTAGTGCTTTCTCTTCTGCCCCAGCCACCAAGCGAGCTCGGAATCCGCCTGGAGCTCCATCTCTGCCTCAAATCGACTTGCATGCTCAATATGGTGCCCATTTCCCTATCTTTTCTGAGGTAGAAGGGGCCAGGTACACTCGATACTTGTCTCTCCCTTTGTTTCTTCATTCAAAGATTTGTTGGGATGATATGGAATCCTGAGGCATTGCGGATGATTTGCATACTAGTCTAGACATCCTAGGGTGGCATTACTTTGCGGATAATTCTGTGCCTCAAAGAGATGATGTTAATTTGGAATTTTATTGCACTTTAGTCATACCACCAGATCGTCACTCTTTTACTGCTCGTGTGTTTGGTAGGGAGTTCACCGTCTCGAAACACTTGTTTCGAGAACTTTTTCACACTCGACAGGGTACATGCATCATTGATTTTGCCACTGACGATGCCACTATGTGCATTGATAGTGAATGGCATGACCTTACTGGGTTTTTGCCATTCAAATCTCAGTCATCTTGTGCGCTCCTTAAGGAGCCTCATATCAGTGTGCTGCATCGGTTTATGTGTCCAGCTTGGTTTGGCACTAGCGAGGATAACTGAATCACCAAAGGCCAGCTATATGCTATAGCGTGCATGCATCATAACCGCCCCTATAGCACCTTTGATTTGGTTGTTGATGTCCTGTGGTGGTTCTTAAGAACCAAACACCCTGTTCATTTTTACCTTAGACATCTTATCACGATCTAAGCTAGAAACTTTTATCCAGGTAGGTTTAAAGAAGTGCCACCTTGCCATTGCCTCTTGATTGATGGGACCTGCTTGACCCAATAGGGATTAGCTGAAGAGATTGAGTGGGATGGAGAGTACACCTACAAGTTCACCAAGTGGAGTGACCGCGAAGCCGTCAAGAAGAAATTGCAGAATGAGAGTCAAGTACTACCTCTGCCGCAGCAGCTTGAGCTTCAGGACCTAGCCAACTGTTTCACAGAGCTCGAGATTCAGGTCTAGCAACTTACGACTACTCAAACCTCCCAGTACAAGGATATCTGTGCTCAACTGACTACAATGCACGAGAAAAATACTACCAACTGGGCTTGGCTCCATTCTCACCTTGCTGGTCTCCCTCCTCCCTCTCCTCCTCACCAGTGATCAGGTCATTTCTTTCTTTTCCTTGTTTTAGTTTTCTCTTATGTTGAGTCTTTGTGCTTGTTTGTGTTTGCCTTTCACACATTGAGGACAATGTGTCCAATAAGTGTGGGGGTGCAGTCTCTTGTGTCTTTTGTGTTTTATGTGTGGATTTTGTTGTGCCTTGTGTTAATTTTGTTTTGTCACATGTTGATCTTGCTGTGTCTTTTGTTTTGTGTTTATTTTCATTATTTGCATGTGATCGAGTCTTTTATATGTGTGAAGTGTGTTTTTGATTGAAGTGTCAGAGTCTTGTGCTAATGATGAAGAAAAACCGCTAAATTTGAAACCTTTAGTCACTAGACAAACCTCAAGTCATGCTAAGAATCACACTTGAGAGAATTGTGTAGGATTTTATAGCAACCTCACTCTTGATCATTTAGGCTAGTCATTGAATCACCTAGACTAGACTAAGGAGTTGACAAAGAAAACCTTGTGAGAACTTAAGCCAAAGGAAGGATAACCATCCTATTTTATTCATGAGGTGCCTATGTGTTTCAAGTAAAGAGAATGTTTGATGATTACTCATGCATTGATTGATAAAAAAAAGATTGTGTCGAGGGAATTCTTGATATGAACCTAAGAGCTTTAGAGCCAAAATCCTTACAAAATCCTTTGCTAATCCAACTTGAGCTTAAAGCCTTATTCTTGAAATACTATATGTAAGCCACATTATAAGCCATATTAACCATTCCCTACCTTTGACTAACCATCCGAGGAAGCATTAGGATAATATATTTTGGGAAAATGATGTAAGGGTAACATATAGTAGTATAGTTGGGAGGGATGATTGATTGGGTTCATGGGTAGTTTAAAGACCAAGGCAAAAATGTATAAAGTTGACTTGTGAAAAAGAAAGAACCACCTTGTGCATGTGAAAAGAAAAGAAAAAGAAAGTGGAAAGATGGAAAAGCAAGAAAAGAAAAATCAAAGGAAAAGTGAAAAGAATAAGTCAAAAAGAAAAAAAAAGTGATCATAAAAGTCAAGAAAAAAGCACAAAGTAGAAAATAAGCAAAGTCAGAAAAATTTGTCTTTAGGATTGGTTTACATCGAGATGAGTGTTTAGATATAGGGTGAGATACCTAGAATAGCCGAGAGTTAGAACATTTTTCTATAGCTCCTCGGATTGGGTGGTTTAGCTACAGCCCATACACATTCCTCACCTATGCCTGAAGCCCCGTTACAACCAAGTAAAGTCCCTCCTATGACATGATTGATTTTGCTTGACTATGTGTGAGTATGATGTCTAACATTTTTAGATCTTGAGCATGTAGGCAAGTGATAGGATAGATACTTACCATATTTGAGTGAGCTTAAAATTTATGCTATCTTCTGAGTGGTCGACTCCTTGGTCTAGAATTCGTGATGATAAGACAAGATTAAAAGACTAAGAGTGGGTCATCTATGTGATTCATACTCATGATGTTTAGGTGTGTGACTTGTGTGATCTTGAGGTAAGTTGTGTGACAATAGGTTGAAACTCTGCGGATCTTCTGATGCCTTTGCTTGAGGACAAGCAAAGATCTAAGTGTGGGGGTGTGATGTACGTGCAAACGTACATCTTTTTGATCATGTTTTGTATGTCACTTAGGCATATTTTGTGTAGGATCATGCATATCTACCTTAGTCTTGGTCGAGTTTTCATGATATTCGAGAGTTTGGATCATTATCGATGATGTTTGTGTTTTTTGTAGGAATCGGAGCAGGCAACCGGTCATTCGGAAAGGAAGAAAAGGCTGAAGGAGCAAGTGTAGCGGTTACTACATTTTGTAGCGCTCGCTAGTGTCGAGCGGCCATTTTTCCCCAATTTTCCTTAGTGGTCGCTACGTTTTGTAGCGGTCGCTACACCCACGATTTTTGACCTATAGGAGTTGCTATGATTTGTAGCGGTCACTACACATGCGGCAGAAGTCAAAAAAAGCTGCAAACCAAAAGCAAACCACTTGCAACCTCAAATTGATCAACTTGCAGCCGATTTTGTGGATCCAAGACAGCTCAATCCTCTCTGGCAAGCACATTGGAGTGGCTATAAATGGAGGAGGCAATCCAAGGGAGAAGACACTGAAGTCCAAGGAGTAGAATAGGCAAAATCAAAGTTGTAGACTTCAATCTTAGCTTAGATTAGTTTCTATTCTTGGCAAACAAAGGTTGTACTCAACATTCTGATTCATTAATCAAGAGGTACCTTTGTTTCATTGGCATAGATTTCGTTTTTACAATTCAAAGTCTTTACTTTTGTTTAAGATGAATATATGCATGTGTTTATGAGTTAAGGTGTGACAACTTGATTTTAAGCACATCCATTTGTTCATAATTGATTCTTGGATCAAAAGTGACAGCTTGATTCGGATCAATTCTTGTCTCTGTTATTCAATATTGTTAACAACTTGAGATTGACAACTTTAGGTTCTTGCAATATTAAAACTCGTAGTTTAGTATTCTCAACATCCATTAAATATACATTCTTAGACATCTTGCAATCTCTTGCAAAATGTCCCTTCTTCTGGTAGTTATAATATTTTACCTTTGAAATGTTAATTGGCCTTTTCCTTTTCGATCCTGAGCTACTTGCCTTAACTCCTTTGTCAGCTTGCTTTGGAACAGAAGAATCCTTATTTTTCTCTTTTCATTTCACCTTTTTCTTTCCCTTAGAGCTATTTGAATTCATCAAATTAGCCTCAGAGTAAGATCTTATAGCTAGAAGATGATCTTCTTCTAGCTCAAGGCGCCTAGCAATATTCTCAAATATTACTAGGTTATCAGAGTGTCATGACCCAAATCCGGATCGCTGACATGGCGCTGGGTCACGCTCACCTAAACCAATAAGCCGTGACCCAACCAGCCTCGTACATACACACATACCCAAATGCAAAAGTGTTACTATAAGTTTATACAAATGCGGAAGCGTAATTTCATATTATACATATATATCACAATTTTCTTACATTATTCCAAATACAAACATAAGGTCCCACAATGTGTACAACAGAGCGACACCACTAAGATCAACAAAAGGGAAATACCATCCGAAGACTTCAAAACCCGGAAGAAGACAATGGGTTCACACGATCTATTACACAAATTCTTCGGACGTCAAGGCAATTCTCTAACTTTAGTCACCTGTGGAGGAGGGGGTAAGTACTTGGAAGTACTTAGTAGAGGATATTAAAACTAACCTATAATTAACTAACCAATCACATACATAGACTCGAATTCATGCATAGACAATTGGTGCAAAATTAACATTTAGCACAGCACAAGTAATTTAATCATAAATAAATGACAAATTCATAATCATACACATAGGCATGTTCCGATCCGAATAGGTATCGCGAACGCCAAAACATGGATGGACTTCGGATAGGTCTAGAATGTGTCACTCCTTCTCACAACACGAGGATACCATATTTTATAGTGCTTTCATAATCAAACTCTGCCGGCCATATCATAACCATAACAAATCCAATGTATCCTCAAAACATGTGCATATGTGCCAACATCTCCGGTTGGTCACGGGTAGACCTCATCGTTTGCCATCTCACAAATAGACACACATATACCATACATAAATTCGTAACCTCACATCACATTTTCATAGTCCAAAGACTCATGATTTCCAAAACCATGCATAAACCAAAAATCACCAAATCACACACAAATCAAAGACTCATGTTCACACTTTATCAAATCATCCCATAATCATCACATCAAAGCAACAACACAAGTTTATAACAATCAATGTTAGCCAAAACAGAGGTTAGGGATAATATCTCCCTACCTTAATCCAAATTGCGCAAAAGTTCTTAAAACCGATCCGTATGTTGCTTCACGTCCCTCGAAGCTTGAACTCCACAAGGCGATCAACTAATCAAATAAAAGAACCTTCTATCATTCACAACTTCTCAAACATGAGGAAAAATGGAAAATCTACACCTAAGTCCCTAAAATCACATTCCTAAACCAAATCTCCAAAATAAGCATAATAATCCTCCTATCTCATCATTAATGACTAAATCAACATCAACCCTCTTCAAATCATCAATCAAACCTCAATATCCACATATGCTCTTCACTAAGGCTTTAACTTAAGATTTTCCATAATATACACAATAGCTCTCTAATCACAACTTCAATATAGATCAACACCTATAACCATCATATCATCCATTTCAACATCAAAACTCTCAAACTCCAAATCCTCCAAAATCACAAAAGTGCTCAAATACTTACCAACTTACACCTAAGCCAAGATAATGAAAGGATCTATACTTATTTCTAAAAGACTTAAGGTTAGAACTCACTTACCAAGCTCCAAATCAAAGGATCTTCTTTCTCTTTCTTCTTCTCCACTTTTCCACGTTTTTCTCCTCTCTCTCTCTCTCTCTCTTGTTTCAGCTGGATGAGCACTAATGAGAAGGCCTAAGTCATCCATTTAGATATTTTTATCAACTTACCATAAATGGTAATAACCTCCATAAGCCACTTGTCATTTTTTTCTACTTTGGTCCTCAAACTTTCAAGTCATTCAAATGGCACTCCTAACTCCCTCTTAAGATCTAACAAGTCCTCAAATCAAGCCTTAAGCCATATTTGCCATAATGCTCATCATTTGGCAAATTCTTTCAATACTGATGAAAATCGTACCTAAAACAGAGCACTTAAGAACTTTCCCATGATCCCATCAAATAATTATTCAAATGTCAAAACTCTCTTAACCAAGTTGTATTTCTGGATGATACGAACATCCTTGAATTGGAATCACTCAAACCGGAGGTCATATGAAGAAGTTATGGATTTTTGAAGAAAAGTGGATGCAGCCCAACGCCCCGCTGGTATAACCAGCGACCCGCTGCACCCTTACAGCTAGTTTTCCAGTGCCCCGCTGGTATAACCAGCGACAACCACAAAACACATAACAACAAAGTCATACATAATCGTGTTGCGGACAAGCACGACTTGGAATCATCCAAATCGGGGTCCACACGAAAACGTTATGCCTAATACTCATAAGGTCGACGTATTCAACACAACGGTTCTAACACCGATCAAAATAAAATAACCAAAGGTCGGACCGAACGGTCATGACAAAGGCAAAACTAGCGAGGGTCGTAACAGTCTCCCCTCCTTATAAAATTTGGTCCCCGAATTTGCACAAAGAAGACCGACTTACTTGTCATTGAAAAAGATGAGGGAACTTGATCTTCATCTCTTCCTCCATTTCCCAAGTTGCCTCAGCCAATGAACGATTAGCCCACTCAATCTTGACCATCGGGAGCTCTCTATTCCGAAGCTTCTTGATCTCACGATCCAAAATTCTGATCGGATCCTCTTGATATATCAAATCTCCACTAATCTCCACCACTTGCGGTTCTAAAACATGCGTAGGATCATGTAGATAACGTGTAAGCATAGAGATGTGGAAAACTGGATGAACATGCAACATAGATGGTGGTAAGGCCAACCGATAAGCAACTGGTCCGACTCTCTCCAAAATCTCGAATGGACCAACATATCAAGGACTTAGCTTCCCTTTTCTTCCAAATCTCATTGTCCCCTTCATGGGCGATACTTTAAGGAAAACTTGCCACCCCACTTTAAACTCGATGTCTTTCCGCCTCTTGTCTGCATAAGACTTTTGCCGACTTTGAACTGACTCTAATCTTCGTCAAATCAATTGAATCTTCTCATTTGTCTCTTGCACCAAATCACTTCCCAAAAGTTGTTTCTCGCCAACTTCGTTCCAACACAATGGAGATCTACACTTTCTCCCATACAAAGCTTCATACGGAGCCATCTCAATGCTCGACTGATAGCTATTATTGTACGCAAATTCCATCAAAGGTAAATATTGATCCCAACTTCCCCCGAAGTCAATAGTGCAAGTTCGCATCATATCCTCTAAAATTTGAATAACCCGCTCGGACTGACCATCCGTCTGAGGATGAAAGGCCGTACTCAAATCTAATTGAGTTCCCATAGCCTCTTGAAATTTCCTCTAGAATCGTGATGTAAAATGCGTTCCACGATCAGAGACAATCGAAATTGGTGCACCATGCAATCGCACGATCTCATCAATAAAAATTTGAGCAAACCTACTAGCATCGTAGGTAATCTTGATCGGCAAGAAATGCACTGACTTAGTCAATCTATCAACGATAACCCATACCGAATCATAACCTCGAGAAGTTGTCAGAAGTCCAACTAACAAATCCATCGTTATCTGCTTCCACTTCCACATCGGAATCTCCAAAGGTTGTTACAATCCCGAAGGTCTCTGATGTTCCGCTTTTACCTGCTGACAGGTCAAACACTTGGAGACAAATACCGCAATGTCTCTTTTCATACCCTTCCACCAATAATTATCTTTCAAGTCGTGATACATTTTTGTAGACCCCGGATGCATACTATACACCGCTTGATATGCTTGAGCCAATAGCTCCTTCCTCAAATTTCTGACATCCGGAACAACCAGCCAGAGTCCATAATATAACACACCATTTTCAAGTTGGAACTTAGGTAACACACCTAGTTCAACCTTTTTTATCATTTCGATCACCTTCAGATCTTCCTTTTGCAAATCCATGACTCGTCCTCGCAAGACAGGTCTCATATGCATCTTGGCCAAAAACCTTGGTTGAACTACAGATTTTCGACTCAAAGCATCAACTACCACATTGGCTTTTCCTAGATGGTAACTTATGGTGCAATCATAATCTTTAAGCAACTCCATCCATCTCCTTTGCCGTAAGTTCAAATCTCGTTGATCAAATATATACTTGAGGCTTTTATGATCCGTAAAGATCTCAACCTTCTCGCCGTAAAGATAATGCCTCCAAATCTTCAATGCAAACACAACTGCCGCCAATTCTAAATCATGCACTGGATAATTCTCTTCATGCTTTTTCAACTGTCTAGAAGCATATGCGATGACGTTCTTGTGCTACATCAGAACACATCCTAATCCAACTCTTGATGCATCACAATAAACTGAATATCCACCAGAACCCGAAGGTAGGACTAACACAGGTGCATGTGTCAACCGATCCTTAAGCTCTCTGAAGCTTTCTTCACACTTCTCTGACCATTCATACTTTACATTCTTCTGAGTTAGCTGGGTTAACGGTGATGCCAAAGTAGAGAAGTCTTTGACAAACTGTCGATAGTAACCCACTAAACCCAGAAAGCTACAAATCTCTGTCACACTCGTCGGAGTAGCCTAACTTATCACAGCCTCTATCTTACTGGGATCTACCGAAACTCCATCTTTGGACACAACGTGTCCTAGGAAAGCTACACTCTGAAGCCAAAACTCACATTTCGAGAGTTTAGCATAAAGCTCTTTCTCTCGCAACTTCTGCAACACCAATCTAAGATGCTTCTCATGCTCCTCCTGACTTGTGGAGTATATCAAAATGTCATCAATGAAGACAACCACAAACTGATCCAAAAAAGGTTTGAATGTCCGGTTCATCATATCCATGAACGCAGCCGGAGCATTTGTCAAACCAAACGACAGGACCAAAAACTCATAATGTCCATACCGAGTCCTAAATGCCATCTTCTGAATATCTGATTCTCTTATTCGTAACTGGTAATACCCTGATCTCAAATCAATCTTTGAAAACCACTTAGCTCCCCAAAGTTGATCAAAAAGATCATCAATCCTTGGAAGTGGATACTGATTCTTAACGGTTATCTTATTCAACTTCCGATAATCTATGCATAACCGCAAGGTTCCATCTTTCTTCTTCACAAACAAAACCGGTGCTCCACACAGAGACACACTAGGCCTGGCATAACCCTTATCTAACAGATCTTGCAATTGTTCTCTCAGCTCTTTCATCTCAGCCGGAGCCATACGATATGGTGGAATCGAGATTGGCTCAGTGCCAGGTTCTAACTCAATACAAAACTCTATCTCCCTCACAGGAGGCAACCCTAACAAATCCTCGGGAAACACATCTGGATACTCCCTAACCACTGAAATATCATCTACCAAAATTTCATCCTTCCCAATCTCTTTTACCCAAGCTAGATAACTTACACATCCCTTCTCAATAAATTTATTAGCTTTAAGGTAAGAGATCAACTTCGTGGTTGTCACTTTCCGCTCCCCCTGAAACTCAAATTCTGACTCCCCCAATGGTCGAGAGGTGACTTGTTTCTCAAAGCAGTCCACCACCGCATGATAAGTGGATAATATATCCATCCCCAATATCATGTCAAAGTCATCCATATCTAATACATACAAATCAGTCAACAGTTCACGTTCACTGATTAAGATAATGTGTGATCTGATCACCTCACAAATATTCACATAACCGCTCGAAGGCATAGCAACTACCATAGATTCATCTAAGCACGTAGGCAATATATCCAAAAATTGCATATATCGGGATGACACAAAAGAGTGCATAGATCCTGAATCAAATAACACACGTGCATTAGAAGATCTAACAGGAAGGGTACCTGTGACCACATTGTTGCTTGCCTCGGCATCTCCCCTTTTCAGAGTATAAACACGAGGTTGCACTCCGCTTCCTCTGCCTTCTGACCTTACTCCTTCAATCCTTAAACCAACTTCCCTCTGAACTTGAGGACGAGGATTTCCTTGCACAGACTGCGAGGCTACCATGCTCGCCACTTGTCTGCGCTGTCCAAGTGTAGGACAATCTCAAGCTAGATGGCCTACTTTACCACAGTTGAAGCAAGCTCTAGTCCCCCTATAGCAAAAATCCCCCGGATGTTGCTTCCCACAGCTCTGGCATATCCTAAAGTTGTTGGACTGGCCTGGACTAGATCTCTGTCCACGAAAGTCATTTCCTCTTCCAAACCTTCCAATAGGTCCTCCGCCCCTAGAAGCCATAGACTGTCCGCCAGACCACCTTTCTTGTGGCCTAGACTAGATCTCTGTCCACGGAAGTCATTTCCTCTTCCAAGCCTTCCAACGGGTCCTCCGCTCCTAGAAGCCATAGACTGTCTGCCAGACCACCCCTCTTGTGGCCTGAACCCTTGGTTCACACTCCTCTGTGGCAGTCCATATGACCTCTGAATCTTTGACTGGCTCGGAGTTGCTCGACGTTCATTGTCTCGCATCTCTAAAGTTTGAGCACAATCCACCACGGCTGCATAAGTCTCAAAGCCACGAGGCATCATGACCTTGAACATAGAGTCATCAAGGCCACGAATAAACCTCTTAACTTTCTTTTTCTCATCAGGAACCAAGTGCTCGGCATATCGAGAAAGATAGTTAAACCTCTCATCATACTGAGCCACTATCATCTCAGGTGTCTTCACCAGCTGCTCAAACTCGAAGGCTCGAGCATCCTTCAAACTCTCTGGCTGAAACCGATCTAGCAATGCCTTGGTAAACTCTTCCCATAACCAAGGATCATCAACCCTGGCACCAGCCTTATGCTCATGTCTGTACCCGTGCCTTTGGACTTTGTACCACCATTGGGCTTTATTCACTTTTCTAACAATTGTTGGGACATAGTGACCAATTTATCTACTTGATTATGGTATATGAGTCGAAGCAAGTGTTGGACACTTTCTCCGTAAAACAATATTGCCCCATATATTTCTGTGCACTATGAACTATGGCAATTGTCCTCAAGATACAACGACTATTCAGGAGTTTCCAAAAATATTGCATACATTTCTCGAAACTTTTGAACAAATCTTTATATACCCAGAACTTTCACCCCGAAGCCATTCGGACCTGGGGCACTATCTGGACTCATACCAAATACAGTGTGGCGTACCTCCTGAGTGGGGATCTGTGTTAACTCTGCATTCTGATCGGCGCTGACCCGGCTAGTCAAAAGTTCATCCAACGGGCCCATGGCAGTCAAGTCGATGGGAGCGGTCGAATCTATGATCCGCTGATAGTAGGAAATGATGTGTTCACAGATCTGTTCGGGCTCCTCCGAAATCTGGCCGTCAATCATCATGGAGGAAATGCTCAATCTGCTCCTGCAAATATGCACATTGCGATGGAAAAAGGTAGAGTTCCTGTCCCCGTGTCGTAACCAACTGTCCCTGGATCACTTCCTTCCTCGCTCACAGGGTTGATTGGTCGCGACATGTCAGGCCAGCCCTACCACAAGTTTGTCCCTTGAGGACCTTATGTTTCTTCATCTGAGACCTGCTGTGGATGATGTGCCGGGCACTGAGCCTGGGCTTTTAGGGATTCTGAGCGAATGGATCATGCCGGTTTTTTTGCATGATTGTCTTTTGTAGTCTCTTTCCTCTTACCTCATCTGACTGCTAGGCTTGTTGGCTAGCTAGTGAGGCGCTCTTTTGTACACCTCTCCCATGACTACCAGGCCTGTTGGTTAGCTGGTGAGAGGTTTCTGCCCCATCTGACTACCAGGTTTGTTGGTTAGCAGGTGTTTTGTGGGCTTTCTATGTTTGTTTGTATAACGCTTTTTATTTTATTTGATGGCAGTTCTTGAAAAAAAATCATAAACCCTAAACCTTAAACCCTAAATGCCCCCCTCCGGACTGGCTCAAGTGCAATACGGATGGTAGCTCATTGGGGGCTCCTGGACAGGGCCGATCTACTGGGATATTTTGCACTAGCAGAGGTTTCGTTAGGGGTTATTTCAGCGAGAGCATCTATAGCTATTTTGCTTTCGAGGCTGAGCTCTTTGCGACTATCCTAGCGGTGAAGGTAGCTTATGAGCGTGGATGGCACAGACTATGGATCGAGACTGACTCCATGTACATTCCCTTTCCTATTACCTCATCTGACTACCAGGCTTGTTTGCTAGCTGGTGAGGCACTCTTTTGTACTCATCTCCCATGGCTACCAGGCCTGTTGGTTAGTTGGTGAGAGGTTTCTGCCCCACCTGACTACCAGGATTGTTGGTCAGCAGGTGTTTTGTGGGCTTTCTGACAGTTCTTGAAAAAAAACCTTAAACCCTAACCATAAACCCTAAACCCTAAAATCCTAAAACTCTAAACCCTAAAACCCTAAACCCTAAACTCTTCCTTTATCTTTCCATCTTTCTCCATCCTGTCGCTTTTCTCTAATCGTGAGAGATGATCTGCGACAACATTTTCAGCTCCTTTCTTGTCTTTGATTGACAAGTAAAATTCTAGAAGTAACAAAATCCAGTGCATCAAGCAAGGTTTGGCATCTTGCTTTGAGAATAAATACTTCAAAGCTGTATGGTCAGTATAGACTATCACTTTTGAACCAAGCAAGTATGCTCTGAATTTGTCACAAGCATAGACGACTCTAAGTAGCTCTTTTTCTGTGGTAGTATAGTTAAGTTGAGCTCCTGCCAATACTCCACTTGAATAGTAGATAACATGTACCTTCCCTTCTTTTTTCTGTCCAAGCACACAACCCAAAGCTAAGTCACTTGCATCGCACATCAACTCAAATGGAAGTTTCTAATCTGGTGATGAAATAACCGAAGTTGTTATTAGAGCTTTCTTTAGAGCATCAAATGCCTTTTGGCATTGCTCATCAAAGTTGAAGGACACGTCCTTAACTAACAAATTTGTTAGAGGCTTTAAAATTAGAGAGAAGTTCTTGATGAATCTTCTATAAAAACTCGCATGACCCAGAAAGGCTCTAATTCCTTTAACTATGGTTGGTGCAATCATTTTCTCTATCGCCTCTGTCTTTGCTCTGTCCACTTCCATTCAAACTTTAGAAATCTTGTGCCCTAATACTATTCTTTCGTCTACCATAAAATGGCACTTTTTCCAATTGAGCACAAGATTCTTTTCCTCACATCTTGCCAATACTTTATCAAGATTTTTCAGACAATGATCAAATGAGTTTCTAAATACAAAGAAGTTATTCATGAAGATTTCCATTATCTTCTCATTCATCTCCCAAAAGATAGACTACATACAACGTTGGAATGTTGCTGGGGCACAACTTAATCTAAAAGGCATTCTGCGATATGCAAAAATACCAAAGGGACAGGTGAAAGATGTCTTCTCTTGATCTCTAGAGTATATTGCAATTTGGTTGTACCCTGAGTACCCATCCAAAAAGCAATAGTATGAATACCCTGCTATCCTTTCCAACATTTGATCAATGAATGGTAGAGGGAAGTGATCTTTCCTAGTGGTGTCATTCAATTTTTTATAGTCAATGCACACCCTCCAACTAGTCATAGTACGTGTTGGAATGAGCTCGTCCTCCTTATTAACTACTACTGTCATTCCTCCCTTTTTTGGAACACAATGGATTGGACTAATCCATTCACTATCTGAAATTGGATAAATAATTCGAGCTTCTAGAAGCTTGATCACCTCTTTCTTCATAACCTCCTTTATGTTAGGATTAAGTCTCCTTTGTCGGTCTACCCTTGGCTTTGCTCCATCCTCCATATGAATATGGTGCATCACAATTTCTGGGCTTACACCCTTGATGTCAGATATTTGCCAAGCAATGGCCTTAATCCACTTATTCATAATTTTGAGCACCTTATCCTCTTCATCCTTGGAGAGCTTGTTTGAGATTATAATTGGTAACTTTCCTCCATCTATTAAGAATGTGTACCTTAGATGAGAGGGTAGCTCTTTCAACTCTAAGGATGGGGCTTTCAAAATTGAGTGTGGAGTTCGGTATTTTAAATGAACTTCCGATTCCTCAAATAGGCCTTTCTTGTTGACTTCCTCCTTTACTTCTTCCATAATTTCCTCTTCTTTTGTTGTTCTATATCCTCAATTTTAGAAATATTTTCCTTGCAGAATTCGAGGATACATTCATCTACAATGTCAATTTTCATGTGTATCTCTTCATCAAGCGGATGGTGCATCATACTTATCACGTTAAACTCAACTTTCTCATCTCCACTTCGGAGAACCAATTTACCATTATGCACATCTACCAAAGCATGTGCTGTGTTAAGGAAGGGTCTGTCAAAAATTAGGGAACAATTCTCGTCCTATGAAAAATCCAAAACCACAAAGTCAACTAGAAAGATGAACTTGTCAATCTTTACCAGGACATCCTCAACCACACCAAATGGTTTCTTAATTGTTTGGTCTGCCAACTAGAGAAGCATTGAAGTTGGCTTTACTTCACACAACCTAAGTTTTCGAAAAGTAGATAAAGGCATTAAGTTGATACTTGCACCTAAATCACATAAACATTTTGGAAACTCAATGTCACTAATAAAACTAGGAATAGTAAAACTCTCAGGATCTTGAAGCTTAGAAGGAAGGTTCTTCAAAATTAGAGAACTACAATCTACCGTAAGGGCGATTGTCTCTTTATCTTCCCACTTCATCTTATTTGTGACGAGTTCCTTTAGAAACTTGGCATAGTGTGGAATTTGATCTATCATCTCAAGAAAAGAGACGCTAATCTGTACATCTTTCATTTTCTCCATAAAACGGAGAAATTTCTCAACCATTCCCGATTTTCTCTTTACCCTCTGAAGATAAGGTAGAATGGGAATCATTGGTAGTGGTGGTATGTAAACTTCTTCTTCCTCTACAACTTTCTCTTGCGGGACTTTTTCTTTTGACACTTCTTTAAACTTGTCTTGGTTAGCATTCACCACTTCACTTTCTTTAGCATTCTCTTTTACTGATTGAGAAGCTAATTCTTTGCCACTTCTCAAAGAAATTACATTGACGTGACCTCGAGTATTTTCTTCAGTGGAGCTTGTGAGAGAGCCAGATGCTCTTTGGACTTTTGCCTTTGCAATTTCCCCAAGTTGCATTTCCATATTATGCATGGCAGTTGCTTGCCCCTTAAGGAATTGTTCTAAATTGTTTTGCCTTGTTTCTTGGCTCGCCAAAGCTTTCAATATTTGACTTTGGTTGGATGAATTTCTCCACCTTGTTAAATCTTTCCTCTAGGGCCCCCATCCTTTCTCCCAGAAATCCACGTGGTTGAAAACCAGGTGGTGGTCCTTGTAGTGGGGCACGTGAGGGTAGTCCTTTATCAGGCACAATTGCCATGTTATCATCATTACTTCTATCTTTCCATGAGAAGTTAGGATGATTCCTCCATCCAGGGTTATATGTTGAAGAATATGGGTTATTCCCCATTCAGTTTCGTCCTTGTCCTTGACCACTAACAAAATTGACTGGCGCTCAGTTTGTTGGTTCATCATAGCCCATTGACTAATTTCATGGCCAATGTTGCCACAAGCTTCATAATTATGTTGGATAGCAACATCATCAACTTTGTTTACAGTCAAATCTCGTAACTGTTTTGCCATTAAATCCAATTGAGCTTGAAATGATGAGGAAGCATCAAGTTCAATCATTTTTCTCTTCTCACTTCGCTCATTTAGTTCTCTCAGTTCTCTCATTGGTTGCTTTCTTCTTTCATTTGCGACTATCCTGTTGGTTGCTGCCAACTCTTCTAGAATATGGTATGCTTCACCTCTTTCATTTCTCAGAAAATTTTCGTTAGAGGCAGAATCAACTATTCCCATGGTTGTTGCTAAAAGGCTAAAATAAAAAGTTTTGAGCAACGACTCCTAAACCATGATGAGCATAACTCCTTTGTAACTCCTTAAATTTTTCACAGGTTTTACTCAAAGAGTCACCTTTATATTGTTCAAAATTCATTATCTCGTTGACAAGCTTGCTTGTCTTTGAATATGGGAAATATTTATTGAGAAAAGCATTTGCAAGTTCTTCCCAAGTGATTATTGGTGTACCTTTAAGTTGCTTATCCCAAAGTTTGGCCTTATCCCTTAGCGTATATGGAAACATCCTTGTTTTCACGGCATCATCAGACGCTCCTGGATACTTCAAATTATCAGCTAATTCCATGAAATTTCCAAGATGGCCATTCGGGTCTTCATTAGGCAGTCGTAGAACTGACCTGATGCTTGAAGCATATGAATCATGGCCAGCTTGATTTCGAAGTGATTAGCTTTAATAGCTGGCTGCTGGATCCCTGTTTTTGCTCCCTCATAAGTTGGTCTTCCATCGTCTATCAAAGATCTTTTAGGAGCTTGAACTTCTGCTCCTTGTCCTTATTATCTTTGATCCATTCTTACTTTCTCTCTTTTCTCTCTTCGCAATGTCCTTTCTAGTCGAGTAATGTCCACTTTAAATTCTGAAGGAAGATTTTTGGTGGAACGGGTTAAGGGCATGCATGAAATTTCCTTTTCAAGTAACTTGTGTTGCAAGTAACATTTAAAAATTAACTCTAATTTTTTTGGTTTTTTTAATATTATTATATAAAAACAAAAATTTTCCTAATCCAAGTTCGTTCACCAAATCAAGCATTATCAACTCAATTCCCCAGCAACGGCGCCAATTTGTTGTTTGCCTAATTCTTTGCACTTGAGTGTTCGGATTATCTTTTGTGATTAATCCAAAGTGTAGTGATGATTCACATGTTGTTTTAGGCTCGCTGGCCACCTATGGTGCGTGCCACTAGTGCCTTTGGTGCAGGCCAACTGTGTCTGACAGAGCTTGACTCACGAGCTCGTTGCATGGTCCAGAATTTTTGGGCGACTATGGCATGCACCACTACCCTTTTATGTATGCCAATGTTCTTCGTGCAAGAACAATGACGCACGCCACTCCTCCTTGGCATGCGCCAACACTCAACAGTAAAAGCACAGAGTAAGTCCGGTTTTGTCGATCCTCAGGGAATTGATTGTTAAGGCTTCGTACTTAGATTTCAAACTTGGTAGGAGTATATTATGAAGATTGGTCTGATTAGAGCACGAACAAACTTCTAGATTAATGATCTAAAGATTTAAACTAGTCAAAAGTCTATGAACTTTAAAACACCAAACTACAATCTGGTTTAGCAAATTTAACTAAAAGTTAGTTTAGTACCATTGAAACTCATGCAATCAAACAACTCAAGGGGTATATTATGCTCTTATTATGATCCAAGTGTTTCATAAGCAACAAACCTACACTTTCATGCTAGATTTGTCTAAATTGATCATTAGCAAAACTTAAACTAATTAGATGTTCTTTCGACCCCACTAATTGATCTAAACCAAGTTAAGATCTAACTTTAGTTATCACTCAGTGGACAATTAATTACTTAAGTAGATTTCTCGTTCATTAAGTAACTAATTATCTAGTTAATCTTTACATTAATTCCATCACCTTTTGGTCTCAAGTTTTAACTAAGATCATAATTATGGATAATCACAAGGTATTTATCACAGCCAATTAGTCTAAACCATTGTCAAAGGCAAGAACTAATCATTATCATAAACTATATGAAACCATATTTAAGCTTTAAGTTCATTAACTAAAACATAGATCTATTAGTTTTTAACCCCTCGAATTAGTTGATTACATGTTAGTTTCTAGGCACCAAACCCACAGAATATACTACTCACACATGTTTAAACAAAAACACGACATAAACATCAACATACTTAAGCATAAAAATAGAAAAAGTAAAGAGAAGAAAGCTTATCAAAGGTAATCAAGCTTCCTTTCTCTTCCTCAAGTTCAATCCAGAGAGTTCGGTTACAATTTGTGGCTTCCTTTTTCTCAATCTTCTCTGCCTCTCTCTCACTCATTTTCTCATAATGAGTCATAATGAGCTAAAATCCAAGGTAAAAGTAAATAAAACATAAACTAATCTAAAAATCCTAACTACTCCCTCCATTGTCTCCCTAATGTGTCTGCCACACCCTCCTTCTATGTAAAATGACGAATGCCTGGCCCACCAAATGTTTGCCAATGAGAAGAGCAAGTGGGCTGGCCAACTTCTACTTCTATCACTATCTGTCTCTGGCGCACGCCAATAGCACCTATGGCGCGCGCCACTCATGTCGTAAGCGTCAGGATGACCTCTCCTCCTCTGAGCATCAACGGCGTGCGCCACCTGTGCCTATGGCATGCGCTACACCTTGGCAGGCCTTATTCTTCTTACTTTCGTGAGCTCCATCTTGCCCATGCCTTAGCACCATCGATCACTCGTCCTCCTCAAGTCCATGAATAAGCTCCTAAAACCACAAAAACACAATGAGAAATGACAAACATGACTAATAATCAAAATGAACGAAAAATAACGCAAGACAACTAAAAATCAACTAAAATAATCTAAAAACTCTAAAATGATCCTAAGAAATAAACACAAATAATGAGTATTTTAGGCACTCATCATGAACTGATTGGTTCTTAAAATTTTGTCTTCTTCTTAGATATTTTGTTAAGAGGTGGCTTGACAATTATTGGAGCTTATCCATCTCTTACCATATCTTAGAGGTTATCATCAAGATACAGGACACTCAGCTCCTTGATCATAAAACAAAATCTAAAGAGGAAGAAGAGAGAAGGCTAAGAAGGTTGAAAAAGAGAAAGAAATAGCTCGACAAAGAATCAATTGGTAAGCCCTATTCCTCTCAATTTCAGACTTTGTGGTAGTTGAGAAAGTTGTGGAGGATGAAGAGATCTTTCTAACCTTCAAATGCTTGTTGATTGAATCAAGGAATCATCGTGAAATCTATTTTGAACAGACAGACGTTTTCTGAGGTGGTCAGTTAGCGATGGGAAGAAGCTTAACTTGGTAAGTGGACTTAGATTTTGAACTGGACCACCAAAGTTCAACATCAAATTACAATCCAAGTTCAAGATCAAATTACAATCCAAATTTCGCAGCAAAATAAGCCAAAGCTTCAAACTTATAATTAAACAAGCCAAAGGGTCCATCCTCAGAGTTGTCTTCACGTGCATTCCAATAAGAATCCCGCTGCCATATCCGAGAGGAAGAATCCTAGAATACATCCGTGTATGAACCATGTTCAAGACATAGAAACAGAAATAGAATACATCTGTGGTTTCGCGGGGTGGTTTACAACTAAAACTGCCTCACCATGTTTAAGTATCGGTGTCGGTTTGAAACCAACCCATCTAACTATTTACATGGCGATTCGAGATATTGTTGGTTTGGGGCGGTTTGTCAGTTTGGGCAGTTTGAAACTCTCCCCTAGTTGTACTCCCTCAGAGCTTAGTTGGAGAGATCGTTAGTCGTTCTTCTTCTGATTGTGTGTGTCTTTTCTTTTGTCTTTTCTTTTTGACATTTAGAGACGTGGTTTCCAATTTTTTTGGCATCTTCTTTAGTGTTGCTGTCGGGTTTCAAAAACCCGATCAATAACATAGATCACCGAGATGCCGCAGCACGACGGCATGAGGGAAAAAAATTCTGTCGGTGCTTATTCTGGGAAAATTTGTTCTTCGGTGTCGGGCTCACAAATGGGCCTCAACCCATGAGCCCGAAAATTACTCAGTCCGCCGTCACTGCTTTCGTTGGCTCGGCATATAGTGCGGCTGCCAAGTGGACGCCTAATCTCTCCCTCGAATGCTCTTCAAACTGCTATAAAAATTAAAATATACCAATTTAATTAATTTAGATTTAAAACTGGTGATAATTATTAATCATGTCAATTTTTTCAATAAAAAATCAGTTTTTTATATTGGTACTAGTTGAATGAAGTGGTTTTGCTATTTTTATCCGATTAGCTTTATACAAGATGCGAGGGGTTAAATTCGTGAAGAAGTAGACTTTTGTATAATTTAACACGTAGTCTAAAACTCGTATTTGTGGTTTTAATGCTGTCATTTTCTAAGGCAAACACGAGATATTTTAAAACCATACAAACATCGGTCAAATGTGTTTGCACGATTTTTTTTAGTTCATCAGTTAGTTAGCTGATTGATTGTTAATTAGAGTGAGAATAAAAAATGCCATAATTTTGAATAATGACGTCAGTGAAGCATGCTCTTTGCTGATTACATATTTTTTATTGAATTACATTACGTCATTTCTGATATAAAATAATCGCATTAGTTACGCATGCTAGTCGCCGATTACATCATTTTTAGAAGGAATTTTCAATTGGACTAACATTTGTAAGGATGGTAAGTTTGTTATAAGTATTCAAAATTTCAAAATATTTATATTAAGTTGAACATAATGTCCTAAGATTTCGTACTATTTGTCATCATTACAAAAAGTTGTCTGAACATAGAGTGTGTTTCAAATAACTCGGTTTTAAATCAAATAAGATAGAACAATTTTTTTCTCAGTTGATGTAATTAGGATATCAATTTTTTTTCTTTTTCCAATGAGACTCGTTTATTTTTTTCTTTTTCCAATGAGACTCGTTTGTTTACCATTGTATGTATGGACAGCGATCGGAATATGTGAACTACGTCAAGAAAAGCAAAGCTTATTTTTTTAGGTGAATAAAAGCAAAGCTTATTTCGCTTTTGCCCGTTTGGGTTTTAAAAGTAGAAATTGAAGAAAATTGACCCATCGGAAAAACCAAGCACAGAAAGTAGAAAGCGATTCGAGAAGCTTCTAGTGGACTGGAATTGGATGCCACCTAACAGTCAATTAGATGGACGAGTTGGAGTTTGAACTTTATAATATTTATTAAATTTTAAAAACAAATTGTTTTTTGGGTGTAATTCTTTTTTTTTTTAAATTGTGGGTAAATTGTTTCCACAATTCCGAGGAGGGTCCTGGGGTTAAGGTTTTATTTCTCTCCCAACGTTGTTGCGGGGGATCGAACCTTAATTCGCCCTACCAAGTGCAACCCCTGACACCACTGCACCAACAGCGCGTTGGTTTAAAAACAAATATCGATATGGTAAGAACGGATATTCCTTTCCACGAAGTTCCAGTTGGATTCCCCATTACAGTAAACCATGGGCTTACCCACAGATTGAACAAAACCAATGGGCCGAGACTTGGGTCAAGGTTTCCGAGTTTGGCCCATAGTTTGGACTTCGGAGTTTGAACAGTTACATATTGAGATTTTTTTTTTAATCTACTTTGCAATTTTATAATAGCCTTATTATATGATTTAATTTATCTTTTCCAAATTTGATTGAAAAATTTGTGATATAAATATTTTCACTTGATAACGTAAAAAGATCATAATAAAATTCTGGTTATTTTTTTTTGGTAGAAATAAAATTCTGGTTATTTAGGGATAATGTTACTGTGTGCTTTTTCTTCATAAAATGAGCCTATAAAGCAGCATGAACAACTGGTGGAAGCCACTGATGGTCACCTAATCATATTTACATTTGTTATTATTGGTAGTTTTAATCTTTTATATATCTCTCTAAACTATTAAAAACGCCATGAGCCACCACTCAGCCCTCACTTCGTGACATAGATCAACAAAAATAGACAGAAAGTTAATATGGCAGTCACTCATTGAATTTGCTATACGTTTGAGGTCAATTATAGAGTAAACAAAACTGAATATTGAAATATGAATAAGTCGCTCCGTTTCATGAAATCCACTAACGTTTTTTGCAATTTGAGAAACCAGAAAATCTTGATGGTAATAACTCGAAGAGGTAGCAACCAAACTACTTAGTCAAAAAGCCAAATTAGATATAACTATACCATATGATGTTTGAATACATTAATGACACAATTAATTCAAATTTAGACCGAATCAAATATTTAAAATATAATAAAATTTTCTCAATCTCAAAAATATTTAATAATATTGTGATTCAAATCATTTCAACTCGATATATATTATTTAAAATAACTGGAACAGGGAAGCCACGTTGTCACACTGCACCATTCTTTTTTGTCTTTTAGTACCTACGTACCTAGCAGGCTAACACCCACTAACGTTACAAGATGCATGGTACCTAGTGTTTTATATGAGGATACATGGTACCTAGTTGACTTGGGTCAAAGAAGAGCTCCAGTGACACTGTTTTGGAGGATAATGTATTTCTTCTTTGAATCGCCAACATCCCATCTTCTTGTACGCGAAGGCCGGCATGCTTGGAGTTGAAGGTCGGTCGTTGCTCCCCTGCCATTTGCCATTTAATGGCCTGTCTAGTACTATTTAAGGCGGAGTAAGAATTGACGCGATACTAATTTATCGGCAAGCTTACTGTGATTGAGAAGAAAAAAACAAACTCATGGGCATATATGTGTTATTTTCAATTACAACAGAATTTTTACACGAACGCAATTTTTTAAATTTAAGTTGAATGTAGTCTTGAGTTTAACTAAATTCCGAAAACTTTTATATGATATTTTGCATGGGAGTCCCTGATGCGTCCAAACTTGGATCTAAATATACGTGCAAGAATCACACGATTGCACAAGTAATATCGTGATAAGTAGGATCGTCTCCACAGGGAATAGCAGATGAAAATTGTTCGTCAAGTACCAGTTTATGCGTTCCTAGATCTTAAGCTAAGCGAACAGATCGTTGGGTTGATGATCTAACACTATTACTACCAATGATGTCGCAAAATCTCAAGGTTGTCAGTCTCGATCTTTTAACGACACTTCTAAACTACAAACTCTATATCACCACGAACCTATGTTTGTCAGGCCTAGATTCATTATCAACATCAAGTTGAGATAAGCGCATGAAAGCTATGATCTAAACCTGGTCGTGTGCTATAATGTGTGAGTAGTTACTTTTTAGGTTAGGTGCAGAAAATCTCTTACCAATAGCTTAATATTAGTAGGACGAGTAGGTAGTGTAAAGCAATAATTAATAGATGAAATGATGAACTACCATCAGCGTCCTAGTTATACTTAATCATGGAGAGGGACTAGGATTAATGGTAGAAATCAACTAATTGAATTGAGTAATTATAAACGAGATATCTTAATAAGAGCTCACTTGTCCGATGGATGATAAATAAAATTGGGAATTAATTGAATGAGGAGGATAGTTAGGCGCGGGAGCACTAGCTAGTTCAGCTAGTCTTAATTTTGTTTTCGTTGGAAAAAACTAAACTTCACATGAATGATTGACCAAACTTGTGCGGTTAGAGAAATTCTCGAGACGTAAATAAATGAGATTATTAATAACTCAAAAACCAAGGTAATCCATTACTTAGATGCAAAACATAGACAAGCAACGAAAGATGCAGTTTGGTGGAGGCCCCGTCCTCTTACCTAATTAAATGACAATTGTTAGGGTCCATCCACGATTCATCAAGTATTTTGTTACCCACTTATCATAAAAAAAAAAGTATTTTGTTACCCACTAATGAAGCATTTGGTGGACAACTGAGGCCCCCTGCCTCTATGTGTTTTACTCGTTTAATCATCACCAGCTACTTGATTTTGTCTTTGATTTGCTTTTTTTGTCTTTCTTATATTTATTCCTAATTTTGGTCGGTCTTGATTCTGGAAAGACAACCACATACAACGGACAGAATCAACTGATGCTCCGCAATCCTACACCTTGTGCGTTTTTATATGCTATTTTT
Organism: Hypericum perforatum; assembly: GCA_012979155.1. Lineage (NCBI taxonomy): Eukaryota > Viridiplantae > Streptophyta > Magnoliopsida > Malpighiales > Hypericaceae > Hypericum > Hypericum perforatum. The sequence goes on from SOPF01026089.1 coordinate 36,920, forward strand.
TATGTAATAATTACCATTGGGACACATTTTATTACGTATTGAAATATGATTCACTTGGTCGGATTCAAATCTGACAAATCTGAAGTAATTTGATCTTGCTCACTACAGCCTTAAATGTTCACAAGGTCTTTATCACTTTATGTACAGTACTTTAGCAAAATGCATTCTCTTGGATTGGCAGAATTTCTATATGTTCACGAACACTAATTTATGCACATTGTACTTAACCTGCTATTTGATTAATCCTGGTGTTTTCTAGCTAAATGATCAGCACCTTCTATTCTAGAATCTAACTACTCTAGCCAAATAGTTGTTAGGAGAAATTAGTTTTCATAACTTTTAATAATTCAAACTAAATTTATTGAACTAATATATCTGGAGCCAAATAGTTGTTTGGAGAAATTAATTTTCATAAGTTTTAACTAATTCTAATTAAATTTATTGAACTAATAAATCTGGATATAATATCATATAAAAATAACTACAATACCCAAGTAAAGCATTGTCTTACATACTCCACGTTCCACGAATTGCTTGACTTGAAGCAAGGAACTTGTGTTGGTTTTTTATTTAATTTTTGAGGTAATTCAGGTGATGATAACTATTTATTGCGGAACATGCCGACATAAAAAGGGTTATGTATTTTTTTAATCGAAAACACTAAAGATTAGTGCAGAATTCCTAAAATAATCAATACACACTAAAAACGGGTATGCGTCCAAAGGCCAAAGGGAGTTTTGTGCGATTTTTTCGAGATGTTTCAAATGTATTTTAGAATGTCAAACGCATATACCACAAATGGATTTCTTTTTTTTTTTTTGAAGTTCTCCACAAATGGATTTCGAAACAACAACTTTTGGCATCAGTTTCTTCACCTACCCACTTATATATGAGTTAAAATAAAATTTCTGGTTATACTAAAACTATATAAAGATATGATTTATTGATATAAATAATTCAAATCAAACCACTTAATCAATTTAGACATGTATTAATTATTTATCACAAAAAACTTATTAAAAAATCAATTTATGTAAAATTCATTACTATAATTTTCTGAAAAATATCATTTAAGAAAATAAAGGATTGATAAATTTAAAATTATTATCAATTTGAAAATGATTTTTTTAATCAATTTAGCTTAATTATCACTTATACACTATCAATTTAGTAAAATTTTATTGTATTGTCATATTTGCCACTAAAAAATCATTTTTCCTCCTTTTTCGATCAAATTAAAAGTTTAAAACCGTGATGCAATGCAATGGATGCACTCTAGCTTGAAAAAGGCAGGCACTTAATTCTAGAAATTCAGTAATGCAGAGGGAAATGGCGAATCTTACACCACATGCACATATCCAATTTGGTCCATTGAGGAGGAACATGAATTTAAAGAGGCACCCAAAATATGATTCGTTAGTAATAGAATCACTGGAGTTTGTCCTGATGTGGAATCTAAGGTTCCAAAACAGAGAACCAACCATTGCAGAAAACATAGAAAGAGGAAGCAGTAGTCTTCCGGTTTTTTTTTGTTTGTTATTCCTATTCACAAAAAAAATACTAAAATAGTACCCTAAATCAAAAATTACAGAAATGGTGTTCGATTGAAATTTTTTTGGTCTATTGGAACAATAGACAGATTTTTTTCCCATCTCACGGTAGACCAAATAAAAATTCGTCTATTGGTTGGAGCCAATTTTTTTTTTGGTCTATTGGACCAATAAACCAAATGAAAACCCGTATATTGGTTATCCAGATATTCCGGATCTAGCAATCTGAATGAACCGTCGTAAAGGTTGTTCGAAGACTTCTTATCTACCAATAGACGGATAAAATACCTGTCTATTGATTATCCGACATCGCAATTTCAGGAATGGTCTTAGAGCGTGCCCCAACCAATAGATGAATTTTTATTTGGTCTACTAATGACAGGAAAAAAACCCCTCTATTGGTTTAAACGAATAAAAAATCCGTCTATTGGTTTAGACAGATAAAAAAACCCGTCTGTTGGTCCAATAGACAAAAACATTTCAGCTTAACACCATTTCTATAATTTTTGATTTAGGATACTATTTTTAGTATTTTTTGGTTAATAGGAACAACAACAAAAACCCTAGTCTTCCTCCCTACAACCTGTCGATTTTGGACCAGACCATACTAACTAACTAACTTTGCTATAAATCTCCTTTAGAAACTATTAATGAATAAAAATTTTCATAATTATAAACTTACTTATCATTCCATCGAACTAAAATATTATTACATAGGTGGGGGCTTTGCCTAGTCATGAATGGCAGGGATGGGATACGCATAATTCAGCCAAGTCCATTATTATTAGGTATTTTCTATATCTGGGTAAAGAATCCTTAGCTTGCTCATGAGCAAGAATTTTTCCCAATTTTCTTTCTTTCATTTTGATGCTCTGTCTATTGTGGATGCAACTGTAGGGAAAAAAGTGCAAAAAAGATTGCCACATCAGGAGGAAGATGTGCTGAGATGTGCTGAGATGATATCAACATCCAAGAAGTTGGGAATATCGGATCTCGAGGAATATTGCCACATGAGCTCTGACAGTCCTTTTATTCCTTTTTGTTTTTACCAGGTTGTTATGAGAGATTTTATTCCCAAATTCATTTTCTTGTATATATTTAAGATTGTAACCCATTTGTTTACCTAGTAAAAAAACCCAGGAGAACTTTTCCTCCTCGATTCATCGCCTTCTTCCCTCTCTACCAAATTTACTATGTTGGTTTTTCATTAAATTATGGATTTACCAATCAAATTAAATGATCATTTATAAAACCTCCAAGTGTGGTCGGTCACTATTGAATTATAATATCCACGTAAGAATTGAGTTTTAGGAGTCATTTATACGTTCAATCGAAGAATTTTCAAGTATCGTAAAACTAGTTGACCAATTTTGGACAGTTTGACCTTTGAAGTGTACAAAAATCATAACTCATTCAATTTTGCTTCAAAATGAGAAATTTCAATTGATTTAGAAACTAGATAGATAAGGCTACAATTTAGTTGTCCACAATTTTGGCCAGAATTGAAAGCAAATGGGTGAAAAATGGGATGAAAGCAAGAGTTTTATGATTGGTCTATAAGTTACAAGGACCAATCATAATATTTCCAAGGTTGTGATTGGTCTATAAGTTACAAGGACCAATCATAATATTTCCAAGGTTTAAGTCTTCTTAATAGGTGGAACAAACTGATTGGTTACTTACAAAATACCTTATTATACTCAGAAGGGTCTGAGGAGATAAGGAAAGCTCAAAGGATAAGGAGGAACTCAAAATAATAGAAGAAAGAGAGAGAGAGGGGGTTAGATGAAAGAGAAACAAACTATTCAACAATTATTGACTCGGTAAGCCTTCTTCCTCTCAGATTCAGACTTCGTGGTAGTTGAGAAAATTGTAGAGGATGAAGAGATCTTTCTAATGGTTTAACCCACTTGTTGATTGGATCAAGAAATCATCAGGAAATTGGTTTTGAACAGACAGACATTTCTGAGGTGGTTAGTGGGCGACAGGAAGAAGATTAGCTCGGTAAGTGGACTTAGATTTTGAAATGGATCACTAAAATTTGAGAGATTATAAAGGACATTAAGATCTGTCTTTTGGTATATTATAGGAGGTATTGGATCATAGAATTGATGGGAAAGTTATTTTGAATCTGGTCATTGTTGAAGGAGCACATAACTGAAGTGGTTGAGGAAAACGAGTTTGGTAAGTATACTTAGACTTTGATTCAGACCATTAATTTTTGATATGTTGTAAAGAAACTTCGTAGCTTTCTAACCATATATTTATGCCCTTTTGGATCAATAAAACTTATTGAAGACTTGGTTGAGGTTCGGACTAGTCAGGTGTGTTCAGATTAAGGGAGTTGAAGTTAAAGGCTTGGTAAGTGATTTGTTTGGAAGTTTTAGTTAAGAGATATCAAGTACATACACGGGGAGTTATGTAAAGTGTTATTTGAGATAGATATGGCCTATTATTGAGTTATATGTGTTGGTTGTTGAAGATGAAGTGGTTGGACATCTCTTGTTCTTAGTTTATGTTCCGATTGTTAAAACAGATTGTTGGATGCCCTTTTTGACCATGAATAAGTTCTGGACAGATTGTATGTGTGTTGTGATGTGTGCTTAAAATACTCATTACTTATGTCTATTTTATAGGTTGTTCTTAGTATTTTAGGTTGTTTTATTTTAAGTTTATTTCATCTTTGTCTTAGTTTTCTCTATTTCATGCTTTTAGTCGTGTATTTTGTTTCTCATTATGTTTTATGGTTTTAGGAGCTAATTCGAGGAAATGGTTGACGACCGAGCTAGACGAGCGGATGCATAGACGAGAGTGAGAGAAGGGGAGAAGAGGAAGAGCAAAGTTGAAGACCTGGCGCACGCCAGGAATAGGTGGCGTACGCCAATGGTGCGCTAGGAGCGAACGACCACAAGCAAGATTGATGGATTACGAACAACCAAGCACCCGGAGATCTGGCGTACGCCAGGCACAGTTGGCGTATGCCAGACTAGATAGTGACACTACCAGCCACTTGCCTTTTGAGTGGAAAACATTGAAGGGGGCCATGCACTCGGGATTTTTGGCCTTCTTGTCACCTTGGCAGACCATTATGGTGCAGAGGTGGAGAGTGGTTAGGATATTAAGTTAGTTTACATTTGTTTGACTTTGGACTTTTGTTTTTATGCAAATAATGAACATTAGTGTAGAAGAGACAAGAGAGGGTGAGAACAAACTTCTCGCAAAGTAGTAAATGGATGTGATAAAGGTATAAAGTGAGCGTACTTGGAGAAGCGATCTACAATGACCAATATCACGTCTTTCCCTCCTGATCGTGGTAACCCTTCAATAAAATCCATCGAAATGCTCTTCCAAGCACCATTCGGAATCTGCAGAGGTTGTAAAAGGCCTGGATAAGATACATTCTCTGATTTACAACGCTGACAAACATCGCACCTTGACACCCATTCTTGAACGTCTTGCTTCATTCCCCTCCAATAGAAGTTTTGCTTGAGTTTCTTGTAAGTGACCAGTACCCCTGAATGGCCACCAACAGACGAATTGTGCAGCTGCTCCAATATGTCAAATCGCAGATTACCACTGGCACCAATCATCATTCTGCCCTTGTAGCGCACAATTCCTCGTTGTAAGGTATAGCAAGGTAAGCTTGCAGGTAACACAAGCAAGGTCTGGATGATGTGCTGCACCTTCTCATCATTCTCATAACTTGTTTCAATCTGTGATAACCATTCAGGCACTATGATTGTCACTGCTGCAATCTCTTCATGTTCTACCACCCGTGAAAGTGCATCTGCAGCTTGATTTTCCACCCCTTTCTTGTATTCAATAACAAAATCTAACCCCATGAGTCTCGAAACACCTTTCTTTTGTAGGTTGGTCTGAACTTTCTGATCTAACAGATATCGTAAACTCTGATGGTCTGTTTTGATCACAAAAGATCTACCTTCCAAATAATGGCACCATTTGGTAACTGCAGTGAGAACAGCTAATAATTCCTTCTCGTAGATAGGCAATCCCGCGTTCCGAGGACCTAAAGCTTGGCTCAGATAAGCAATAGGTCTTCCCCCTTGCGACAATACAGCTCCAATGCCCCTGTCACTTGCATCTGTCTCTAAAACAAATGTTTGCGAGAAGTCCGGATAAGCTAAAACTAGTGCTCCACACATCATCTCTTTCAGTTTTAGGAAAGCAGATGTTGCACTCTCATCCCAATGGAACCCATCTTTTTTTAGAAGAGCAAACAAAGGACTTGCCACAGAAGCATAACCCCGTATAAACTTCCGATAATATCCAGTCAAACCCAAAAATCCACGCAAATCTCTAACTGACTGTGGAATTGGCCAGTTCTTCATGGACTCTATTTTCTTAGGATCCGTATTAACACCTCCACCCGAAATTACATGTCCCAAATAATCCACTGAACTCACTCCAAATTCACATTTGGTCAGCTTAACGAAGAACTCATCTCGTCTCAGCAGCTGAAATACACTTTCCAGATGTGATAAATGCAGTTCTTCATTCTTACTATACACCAAGATATCGTCAAAGAACACCAAGACAAATTTCCTCAAAAACTCAGCCAAGCTTTTGTTCATGATAGCTTGGAATGTGGCAGGTGCATTTGTCAATCCAAAAGGCATTACTCGAAACTCATAGTGCCCATGATGAGTACGAAAGGCTGTCTTATGTACATCTTCCTCCTTCATGCGAATCAGATGATATCCTGCCCTCAAATCCAACTTCGAAAACACACATGCCCCAATTAACTCATCCAGCAAATAATCTATTATTGGAATAGGATACTTGTTCTTCACTGTTCTATTGTTTAGCTGCCTGTAATCGACACACATGCGCCAAGTTCCTTCTTTCTTTTTCACCAATAGAATAGGGGAAGCAAAAGGAGATTCACTCTCTCTAATGAAACCCGATTTTAACAAGGCTGTGACTTGGTTCTTAATCTCCTCTTTCTGGAAATGTGGATAACGGTAAGGTCGGATAGAGATTGCAGACGTACCTGACAGTAGTGGAATGCCATGGTCACAGCTTCGAATTGGTGGTAAGGATGTTGGTTCTTGAAACACATCCATGTATGAATCCAGCAGGTTCTTCAATTGTTGTTGAAACTCTACACCGAAGTCCTTACCAAATTCACCTTCCACACTCAAAGCATTGCAGCTATTCTCTGGTATCTCCTCTGACCATGACAGGAGCAGCAACTCTTGAATCTGGTTTCTTTGGATACTCTGGTTCAAGGAGTAGATGGATAGGCTGCTCAAATCTTCTGAGTGACTGGACCCTGCAGTTCTATATCCCTTCAACACAATCTCTTGACCCTTGTTCTTGATTGTTGCCTCCGCTTTGACAAAATCAAACAAGATGGGGTTGCACCCTTACATCCAGTTCGTTCCCAAGACTAAATCATACGTACCAAGCTGTAAAATCTTACAGTCAAACTTAAACTTACTCCCGCTCATTTCCCATACTACTTCAGGGCAGATTGTGTTGCAGACAACCTGTGATCCATTGGCTAGAGAAATCTGCATTCCTGTTGTTTGTAGCATGTTCATCTGCATCTCCTTCACCAAGCTGAGGTTGATGAACGTAGCTGTGCTCCCTGTGTCGAGGAGAATCAAGATAGGCCTGTTCTTGATCCTACCCCGCAGCTTTAAAATTCCACTACCCAAGCTTCCATTCAGCGCATGCATTGATAGTTCAACATGATCACAAGTTTCACCTTCTTTAACTTGTTCGTCTGAGATGGGCTCTTCTTCCACACCTTCATCCTCTCCGATCACATGTAAAGCCTCCTTACGACCTTTACACACCCTTCCGTGACCTGGTACCCAAGGAACCCCACAAGTCCAACAATTGAGGTCTTTGGATTTTGCCCCTAAGGTGTTCGATGAATTACTTGCAACAATCTTCGAACCAGAGTTTGCACCTCAAGTGTTCGGCATATTGCCCTGCGGCATAGACACCATTCCCGACTGCCCTTGACCCATCTTCAACGTTGGGTTCTTATGGTTAGCCTTCAGAGCCAACTCATGCAATTGGGCTTTCACCATCGCGGCTCCTAATGTAGTTGGTTCATGAGTCTTCACCAAAGGCTTTATCCCATCCGCTAAACCACCCACAAATGACTGTATAAAGTAAGATTCAGACAGAGAAGGGTTCTCCCTCAACATCATACCCCTAAGCTCTTGGAACCTTTTCACATAGTCCTTCACACAACCCGTTTGGCGTAATTGATTAAACTCTTCGACTACACTGCTCAACGATTGCGTACCAAACCTAACACATAGCTCCTCTTCAAACAACTTCCAAGACACATTCTTTACTTGCAATACCCAAGAATCGTACCAGATTTCCGCTTCCTCATCAAGATGTAAGGTAGCCATTTCTAGTTTACGACCTTCCTCAACTTTGTAAACCGAAAAGAACTTTTCGCATCTACGTAACCATGCTCTAGGGTTCGTGGGAGTAAAACCTGGAAATTCCAATCTAAGTGATGGTGTACCTTCCTTTCTTGGATATGGCGTGATGAGGTTCACGTTCCCAAGATTTCCCGATACTTCTTGCTCCGGACGGTCTAATCTTGCAGGCGAAGCGCCCAAGATTCCCCTTTTCTGCCCTTCAGGTCTCACCCATCTATGGATGTCTTGCTGCATTGCCACTAGTTGCTCGTACGACTTCTCCAACTTCTCGATACGAACTCGGTTCTCTTCTCGGTTACTAGAGAACTCTTCAAGAATGGAAGTGAACTTATCATCCATTTTCTTGAATTGATCATCGATCCTTCGGAACTGCTCATCGTTTGAAACCTTCGAACGCGTGTCCATGGCGGAAACACTCTGATACCAGATGCTACGCTCGATGTTAGAAAGTGATTAAGAAGAAGAAGATAGAAGTAGAAGATCGGAAGAAATTAGAGAGAGAGAGAGTATTTGGGAAGAAGGAAGAATATATTGATAATACTTGAATGCCTCTTTACAAAAGTATCGGTGACTATTTATGTAATTCTTTACAATCCATAACCGTTCCCGCCTAAACAACTAACTTCTGGATTCCCGCCATACTGACGTGTCTTGCTCTTCTTGCCAACCAATCCTCGCTCGCCACGTTATTAAGTCACAACTCCTTGTTACTACCCGTTTATTCCAAACGACCTGTCGTTCCCGTATGTGCCCAACCTCTATTTGATAAAATGTTTGTAACAGCTAGGTAATCCAAACAGATTTCCTTAATTATCAGATGACTGGTCGTTCTGTTTTCGGATAGTTCGGATTATCCGAATCCCAATCCAAAAAAAGTTCGGATATTCGGATTCGGATAATTCACTCTTCGGATTCGGATTCGAATAGTGAAATATAGGATTCAGATAGTTCGGATAAATCCGAATGCTCACGCTTATTTCTGGCGGCACAAGGATGGGGAGGGGTTTGGGAAGTCCATAGTTTGATTTCTAACATGTTGTAATAGAATATGTATTAGAATACGATTTAAAAAAAAATAAAATCTACAGATCTAACCCACAATATCCACAATATCATATTAAGTAATGGCTTCCTCAATTTATTTAAC
>SOPF01026090.1:3264-36297 GCA_012979155.1 Hypericum perforatum
CTTTGGTTTTGGGCCTTGGGCCAACTTGGGCTTTATTCAATTTTTTTTTCCAACAATAACCTTGCTCGAATATTTTTTGCACGTTTAATTTGTATTTTCAAGAGACCTTCATGAGACAGATCAACAACAGATTCTTCATCCTTGAGAGAATAAGTTATACGCAAAACTTCAGATTTTCGAGAAAAAAAGTATATCAAATACACATTCAGAATGAGGGCTCGGTTGACATGAGCAGTCAATACATTCAAGCCATTAATTTCCGTATGTTAAGTTCTTTCAAATACTGTAAATTACCTTTCAAAAAATATAATACTGGAAAACTGTATTTTACATGCTTTATATAATTTACATTGCAATATAACTATTGAAGGCATCCGACACCATATCTTATTTTAAAAATTAACGTTGTAGTAATCTCAATCTGGTAGCAACTCTGTTCACCAATTCAAAGTACACTTCCCTCCATGGTCTTAGCATCGCCAATACAAGCATAGGAACCAGGAGACCAGCAGCAAATCCCAGGCCAAGGCTCATGAAAAACGACTCATCGTCAATAAACTTGCTGTCACCTTTATGATCACCATCTTCACTAGTACTTGTCCCTCCTCCAATGATAGAATTGTCAGCCTGGCAAGCTCTGCCCACTTGAGCACCGCAAAGAAATGGATTCCCCGCGAACGAGGATGCTCCGAAGGTACCCATTTGGCCCGCGACAGGTATCGTCCCAGAGAAGTTGTTGTTCGACAGGTTCAGGGATGATAAAAATGTCAGGGATGTCATGCTCGTTGGGAGTGTCCCGGAGAGTTGGTTGTTCGACAGGTCGAGGGACGACAGGTCCCGGAGATTAGAGATAGTATCAGGAATCTGGTTTGTGATTTGGTTCTCTGACAGGTTGAGAGCTACTAGTCCCTGAAGCTTTGTGATCGCCTCGGGGAAGTCTCCGTGCAAGTTGTTGCTTGAGAGGTCAATGCTATTGACAAGGGAAAGAGTCTTGGTGTACTTTTGAGGTCCACCTTTCATGTTCACTACGTAATTTTCCTGGTAGTAGCGTCCTCGGTATCTTGCGTAGAGTAGGTATCCATCCAGGTTCTGCCTGAAACTCATCGACTTCAAATCGCCTAGTGCAGTCGGAACGGTGCCTGTCAGATTGTTTCCTGCGAGGTCCAGGATTTGCAGTGAGCTGAGCTTTGACAATGTGGAGGGGATTGCGCCAGAGAAGGAATTGTATCTGAGACTTAGAATCCGGAGCTTCGGGAATGTATGGTCGTCGAACCATGAGGGAATTCTGCCTGATAGCCTGTTGTATCCAAGATCAAATGTTTCCAAGCTCGACAAGTTGCGGAGTGCTGGTGGCAAATGCCCTGTGAGACAGTTGCTCGTTAGATGAAGTGACTGAAGTTGGGTTAGCTGGCCTACTGTGGATGGAATAGTCCCTGATAGATTGTTGGAGCTGAAGTCCAGAGCCTTTAAATAAGAGCAGTTGCTTATGCTTGCAGGGATTGTTCCTGTCAGTCTGTTGTTAGAGAGATCAATGACTTGGAGAGACGACATGTCTCCCACAGAATCTGGGATAATTCCCGTCAATTTGTTTCCTGAAAGAGAAAGGAAGATCAAGTATGGCATGGTCTCACTGATGTTCTGGGGTATAGGACCTGAAAACTTGTTGCTTGAGAGGTCAAGTAGCTCAACTCCAACAGCCGGGAGAGGCAGTGGCCCTTCTAAGAGGTTGGAGCTGAAGTCAACATCAGCAAAGGGAGCTACAGAAAATTGTCGATGTACCTGGCCATGCAACTGATTGAAAGACACATTAAAGAGTGTGATGTTGGAGGAAGTCTCCCACAGCCAATCAGGAATGGCGTCTGAGATGCTGGCATTGGCAATGTTTAGCACTCCTAGACTCCTTTGATATCTGATCCAGTTTGGAAAAGAAGGGCCCAAGTTGCATGAACCAATGTTGAGGACATGGATCTGGAATGGAGGTATCCAACTGGGACTAACATTGAAGACCAAGGAGTTAGAATCCAAGTACAGAAACTGCAGGTTGTTGAGCTTTTCAAAATGAGCTTCAGTGATAAAACCTGACAGATCATTGGAGGAAACAACTAGGTTTGACAATTGAGAAAGCTGACCAAGAGAATCAGGAAGTGTGCCATTTAGACGATTCCATCCAAGGCTAAGGTTGGTCAGGTTCCTCAAGTTTCCTAGTGATGAAGGGATCGGACCGGAAATGGAGTTACCATCCAGAGATAGCTCTAACAGACTTTCAAGCTGTCCCAGCCATTCTGGGAGAGTGCCAGCTAAGTGGTTGATGCTCATTCCCAAGTACATCAATCTTGGTAAAGGTCTATTTCCGATACAATTTGTTGGTTCAAGTACTTCAGGCAGACTACCTGTCAGGTTGTTGCCCTCGAAGTTCAAACTTCGTAAATTGCAGAGTTTGCTTATTGAGCTTGGAATCCCACCCTCGACAGCATTGACAAAAAGGTTTAAATTTGTGAGGTACGTCATGTTTCCAATGGAACTAGGAATTCGGCCGTGCAATTTGTTAGTAGCAAGAATCAGATCTTCTATCTTTGGCCAACTTCCTTGGAAAAATTGGTAACAACTTGCAGAAAGATTGTCGTTCATTTCAAGATTCAAGTGCTGAAGATTTGGAAGCTCACTTAGACCAAGTGGTATCCTACCATACAAGCTGGACATGCTCAAATCAATGGAGGTTAGGCTACTAATGTTGAGGAGCCAACTCGGGAACAGAGAATTGAATGAATTGCCGCCGAGGTCCAAGACAGAAAGGGAAGTAAAGTTGACATGATCCAGGGTGGAACTCGGACCTGATAAGCTACAGCCGGAAAGATGTACATCAGTCAAAAGGGGCAGCAAGTTTAGGACACTAGCCCAGTTGGATCCCACCAAAGAAAGGTCAACGAGGTTCATGGCTAGATGTTTCAGTGACACAAGACCAGACAGCCAGTCAAGGGTAGTAGCAGTAAGACCGAAGAGATCAGATGAGATGTCAAGTGTCTGCAGCCTGGAGAGGTTTCCTAAACTTGCAGGGATCGGACCACTGAACCCCGCCTCTGAAAGGTTTAGGTACTGCAAACCTTTCAAGGAACCAAGGAATGTAGGAATTTGGATTTGGCCAAATGTGTTCAGGCTCAAGTCCAAGTACTGTAAGGATTTGAGTTGCACAAGGGAAGGTCTAATCTCCCCGCTAAGATTCCAGAATCCGTACCTGCTTGATTCCCCGTAATTCGCAGGATACGGGTTGTGGAGATCAATGGAAATCACAGCTCCGGTAGTATTGTCACAGCTGATTCCGCGCCATTCGCAGCAGTTACTTCCTTGCCACGAGGAGAGGCGGCTTTCAGGATCGTTTAGGCCATTCTTGAAATCAATCAGAGCTCTCCGGTCAGGCCCTGAACAAACCGGATTAAGAGTTTGTCCTCTGCATCCAGGCTGCCTGGTCAGGACCAAGAGGAATGTGAAGGCAAGTAGAGGAGCTGCAAATCTCTCCATGAGCAATACTGGAATCTTTTTGTGCTTGTTCTTGATCAATCAATTACGTGTTCTACTTTCTGTGAATGATCTTCATATAAAAGGGAAATAGTTTTTTTATATTCTAATGTCTTTGCTTATAGCTGTGCAAAGAAAGTCAAGCAAGCAAATATTTTATTTTGCAGGTGATAGATCAGTTTGGACTAATTAAGATTATAGTCTTCAAGTAGACCGTTGAAATTCACGGGAATTGATGTACATGGTCGGCATTTTAGTATTGGTAGATCACTTTTTTAAAGATTGTCATTTCTTTTTTTTCTTTTTTTTTCACCAAATAATATATTTTTTTATTTGTATATTTTAAACACAAAACATATTTAAGGGATCTAAATCTTGTAGCGACTCTCATCATAACACGTTACGATTGAAATATTAGAATTTGGCATTCCATTACGTAGTTACCACGTATTATTTATTACCTACAGTTTTCCATTAAGTTATTTGATGGAGATGTGTGAAAGATGCATACATTTGTTAACTATTTTCGATCATATTTTAATGACCTATATAAAATCTTCTTGAACATACACCAATGGGATGTTAAAGGTGGAAAAATATTATGCTCAAGTCATCAACCATGATATTCCATGAAGAAAATTGTTTTTTGTTAGTATGGTAATCGGCTCCAAATATTTCAAAGCCAATTTTTTTGGTAAATAAATATGGTATTACTAGAGAGTGACAACTAGGCAAAAATAAATATGTTAGTATAGTAATCTGCTCCTGATATTTCAAAGCCAGGGCCCAGGTTCATGGACCTGCTAATGCTGTACAAGACTACAAGCTCCTAGGCGCTAACCAAGTCACAAATGTTGAGTTCATGCGAGTGCACTTAAAGAAAAGGATAAAGAAGAAGAGAACATCATCTAACACGATCATCAAAATTGTGGTAGTGATAAGAAAAAGGGTGAAGAACTACACTAACAAGTCTCAGATGCTGAGGAGCATCCACTTTCCTTATACTTAACCAGACATCAGTAGCATCGGTTGAACGCAAACGATCAAGGACCCGACGTTAAGGTCACTGCATTCTATTCCTTGACCCCAGTTTTATGCATCTTGCTCTCTTACATGGTCCATATCTAATAAGATGTAATCAATATCTTGCTGCATCAGCATGAATCCATTGCTCAATTCCCGGCAGCGGTATCATTTTGTTATTGTTCCACCTGTGGAGGGAGGAGGAGAGCAAGCCGGGTTTTGTATCTTGCGATTCTTTTCAGCCGTTCTTCCCTTAACCTACGCATTGACGGGTTAAAAGTTATCCAATAAGCTAAAGAGTAAAACAGTGCTAAATATCTACATAAAATAATACATTCCTCTTTCTGCCATCATATATACAAAATTGTTCAACCACGACGAAGGAACTAACCTTGCTCGGACATTTTTGGCACGTTTAATGTGTCTTTTCAAGAGATCTTCAGTGGATAGATCAACAACCGACTCTTCATCCTTGAGAAAAAGAAAATAAGTTAATACAGATTTTCGAGCAAAATATATCAATTAAACATTCAGAGTGAGGAGTTGGTTGACATGAGCAGTCAATTTCAACCTTATATTAACCTAATTTCCAATAGCATTGGCATGATCTACATAATCGTCATACACTATCGGCTGTTTGACCCCGGACACCTCAAAATAGGCACATAGGGAAACAGTTCACTACTTTATCCCAAACTATCACTAGTTGGTTCATGCTTGGCAAAATGAGGAAAAAATGCACGGCTATCAGCAAGAATGACAACTATAAGAAGTCAGGTAGTTCATTTCCATATCTGAAGTTCTTTCAAAATCACAGACAACATTGTGGGACTCATTATGTTTACAATAATAATACATACTGACTGGCGAAATGTTGGCAGTTCAAAAAGAGGCTACATAGATATGCATATATGAAGCATCTCATCGGACTGACTAGCAGCAAAAGGCACGTTAACAGGCACAAAATTTAAATAAAGAAAAGAGAAAATTTTCAGTAATGTGAGAGTTTCAAACAGAGTGGGTAATCAAGTACCTCATCTTCTTTGACATCTTGATCTTCCACTATAGCTAAAGGTAAAGGTCTTGGAAGAGGTTTTGAAGTATCCCTCTCCAGCGGCTGCAAGATGTAATAACAAAGGAAGAGAAAGATGCAAACCATTAGCTGCGTGTGAAAAGCTGACTCAAATTTAACAAGTTGACGTGATCGTGATCGTGCTCTTACTATAACTTTTATCCTAAGATGACAAACAAAAATTACCGTTTGGCCAAATAACCGCTAAACAAAGCAACAAAGTGGAAAACTAATAAGCGCCCACTATTGAACAAAAGGTAGAACAACCACTAAAAGGAACAGAACACCTGAGAAATAAAAGACCACTTAATGCAAAACAGCCAGTACTTCAAACACTAAACTGAAAAAGTAGGAAAGGACCCAAGTAAGCCAAAAAGGTCAGAGCACATACGACACAAGTGGCTAGTACTTCAAACAGAGAATCCAATATAAGTTCATAAAACTCTACATCATTGTATCCAACAACTTGATCAGCAGAGTATAGCTGGTAGCCACCAATAGGCATGAAGGAGATGAGCAGAAAATTGAGAAAAAAAATTAGAAAACTTGGAGAAACAGGAGCAAGCACAAACTTAAAGAGACCTGGCAATCTTCGGGTTGCCCATTTCGAACCCATGATCTACAGAGTGCATAAAGAGATGCCCCTTCAACCATTCTCACCTAGAAAGAAAATCGAAAGGCCGTCATAATCCTATAACAACACAGATTTATATATTGACCGGGATGGGCCACAACAAAACTTCTATAAGATACTGCCTCGCGGGTGAGGTGCCCACTTCAGAAAAAAAAGTATAAAATGTCATAACTACTGAAGATGACTTCAAAAGATAGTTGGGCGTTGTGCAAACTACGGTTTGAAACAAACAA
The DNA here is from genome assembly GCA_012979155.1 of Hypericum perforatum. Lineage (NCBI taxonomy): Eukaryota > Viridiplantae > Streptophyta > Magnoliopsida > Malpighiales > Hypericaceae > Hypericum > Hypericum perforatum. The sequence continues at coordinate 9,740 of SOPF01026090.1, forward strand.
AGAATACAATAACACATACTTTCCGGCCATTAATTGCAACTAGTTTATCTTCTCTGCTTCCATCACTACAAAAAGGCAAAGGAACAATATGTGTTAGCTTCTTCTGCCGTAATTTTCAGAGGTTGAGAATACAGGGAGGGAGATGGAAACAGAAAGCAAGAAATTCCAAATTAAATTACCTGGAACTCCAAAACCCATTTGAATTTTGAACCGGGGAGGAAGATGCATCAGCCTGAAATAAGCAGAGAATCAAAATACATTATCTCTTCAAAGAAACTGAAAAGCAGAGATCGCCACCGGTGAGGCCGAAACCGTTTCCATCCAACCCACCAAGTGTTGGTCTTTGTCACTACATTATCACCTCCTCAGTTCGTTAATTCTAATCGCAGTTAAGTAATCCAAAACCCGCCTAGGCCCTAACCAAACACGAACAACAACCGATCATTTACCTTGTACAGCATACCAGCACCAGAAGTCCCCCGACCCACGCCTGGGACAGGGTGCTGCCTCGCAAGGGGAGTGTCCGGATCGGCAGCAACCTGCTGCTGCCTGACAATGCCGCGAGCATGGTAAGCATACTGGTGGTGGCCGTGGAGGGGGAGCGGGTGGAATTGGGCAAGCGCGGGATAGGGGGGCGGGGGAGGGCGGTAGGCGATCCCGAAGCCGCGGCCGGAATAAGGGGGGAAGCCCTGCTGGATGGGGATGGGGTGGGTTCTAGGGTTAGGGTTAGGGTTAAGAGGGGGGCGTAGGGAAATAGGAGGAGGGTAGGGGTGGAAAGCGTGAGGGTGGGAGATGGAGTATTGTTGGGGTCGGGGTCGAATCGGGGTTTTTGCACCGCTCGTTTGAGACATGGGGCGAGAACTGGCGCCGGAGCCGGAGCCGGAGCCGGTGGTAGTGTTGGCGGCGCCGGCGGTTGGGTTGGACATCGAACTGTTGTTGAAGGATGATAATCCTATGGGGTGGTCGCTGGTTTATTTTAGGGATTTTTTTTGTGTTTGGGGATTTTGAATTGGTGGAAGGAAAAGGTGCGTTTTTTTTGTTTGGTGTGTTTGGGCGTTTTTATAAAATTGGGGTTTGAAGATTTTTGAATTTGAAGAGTTACGGCGGGCAGCGGGCTAGTAGTGGGGTTGGTGGGTGGGTTTTGGACTTGGGGTTGGAGGAGTGCGGGCGTCAGTGTTTGTGTTTGTCGTTCCCGCCAATTGCTTGTGTATGTTCTACGTTCTAATGTTTCGGATCGGATTCAGTTATGTATGTTTAAAATCATATGGGATTATTCTGAAATTAATTTTATCCAAATCAAGATAATTTGTTTCCCTACTTAGTCTCCTAGCAAACTAAAAACCTCTAAAACTGTCTTTTTCTTCTTCATTAATTAACTTTTAATTTTTTTCTCTCCCTCACGTTTTTCTTGAGAAAAAAAATATTCTCCTCTCCGTCCCTGACTCTACTGGTGATTCCGTCGTCCGAGGCTCTTGTCGATTGACCACGTCTCGTCTCGTCTCGCCTGAAAAGGTCCTTGTCTGGTTGGATCCTCATGAATCTACCCTCTCTTTCAATAGATCGATGCTCAAAGAGCCTCGTTTATTTAGATATCATTATAGGTCGACCGTTCTCCGATAACTAGTCATCAAATCCATCTCGACCACCTCGTATCTACCTACTCTACCTCAACTTCCTCGTTTCCGATCACCGGTTTCCTCTTCTTAACGGTTAGCCTTGGTCTCGTCACTCTCTCGTGCTTGCCTCACTTTCGGTGTGCTAGGGGGTGCTCGACCTCCCCTCACTTTCGGTCTACGTTCAAACGGTTTGGTCACGTACGTTCAAATAGTTTGACCATGTATGTTCAAATAGTTTGGTCATATACATTCAATAGTTTGGTCATGTACATTCAAATGGTTTATATTGTTATAGTAAACTAATTTGTTATGTCATGATAACATGATTTGTTCAATCTAGATCAAATTATTTGTATTAGATAAACTGTTTGATAAAACAGTAAATTATTTAATATAATTTGGTTATTCATTTGATACAACTAGTTATATCAAATGGTATATTGTGTTAAAAAATTAATTTCTACGTAAAAATGTGTCATTCTCTTTTCATACAAAATATTGTGTTAGTTTTTTCTAAAAAAATGTATCAATACCTTTTTCATATAAAAAATGGGTTAGCCCTTTTATCTTTCTAATATGAGTGTCAATGTCTTTTTAATTGATTATAGGACCCTCTCAGATGACTATAGAAGCGGCCTGTAGCATAAACTATAGGAACGAATCTTGTCCCTAAATGTTTCGAGTTCTAAAAAAGTAATAATATTAAAATAATTATTGTGAGAGATTTAAAAAAGTTTGTAGTTAGATTAATGGGTAAATTACTCTCAGGCTCCTGAGTTTTGTACGTTTTTGTGATATGGTCCCTGTATAATTTGAATTAGATATAGGGCCCCTGCTTTTAAATGAAATATTGTTATTAGGTCCCTCGTTGATGTCACCATTCAATTTTTTGATTTTTTTTCACGAAAATGACCAAAATATCCTCAAACTAAAAATTTTTAAAAAAATCTTCATATTCAACCTTTAGAAAACACCAAGAACATTACTAACTTCAAATTCACACCAAGAACAACAATCAACCAATGCCAAACAAGAACAAGATTTAACCCTAAAAACCCAATCTTCTTCATTCATCTTGCCGAACCCAAAAATGAAATTCCAGAGATGTCTTTTTCGGCACCATTATCTCCAAAAGAGTCCTAACATCAGTATATCCAACCAAACAACAATATCACAGCCCCGTATATAAAGGATTCGTGAAGCCGTCATTATCAACCCAACACCAACCCATGAATCCTAATCTCCAACCACAAAACCCCCATATTATCACAAACCCTAACTCGCTAGAATCAAATGAAATGCCCCTTCGACGATGCCGACGGTGGCCTCACCGCCCCTACCGTGAAGCCCAAGTACTTGACCAAAGCAGAGAGGGAGCAACTCGCCCTGGAGCGTCGCTAGAAAGAATTTGAGGAGCAAAAGAAGTGCCAGAAGCTTCCCCACCCTCAATCGAATACCTTCGCAGACCCGAAGGCCTCTGATAGGGATCCCGACTGCTCCTTCCACGATAAGAAGAGGGATAGGGATAGGGAGAGGGAGCGGGAGAGGGCGTCGCAGAAGGAGTAGGACCAAGAGAGGGAGCGAGAGGCCGAGGAGAAGGCAAGGGAGCAGGCTGGGAAGCTGGCTGAGAGGGAAAGGGACAAGGAGTTGGAGGCGATCAAGGAGCAATATCTCGGGTCGAAGAAGCCCAAGAAGAGGGTTATAAAGCTGAGTGAGAAGTTTCGATTCTCATTCGATTGGGAAGAGGTTTATCAAGAAGATGGTTTGGGTTTTTTCCAGATTTGTTTGAATATTCTTGTTTTTGTGAAGATGATGTTGTAATCGGAGAAGATCAAAGGATGAAGTGGCCATTTTTAATTTTTTTGCTTAAGGGTATAATAGTCATTTTCATGACAAAAAATTTTAAAAAAGAATGATGACATCAGCGAGGGACCTTTGATCAATATTTCACTTAAAAGCATGGCCTTATATCTAATTCAAATTATACAGGGGCCCTATCACAAAAATGTACAAAACTCAGGGGCCTGAGAGTAATTTACCCTAGATTAATTGTATAGAATACTATATAGCTTAAGAAAGAATTTTTTTTTAATATTCTTTTGTATGATTACTAATTGATTAATTCAAATTCAACTTAGCAAATAACATGTCAAAATTATATTGATTCTGTTGCTATAAATGAGAGGTCAAAATTATACTAATTCATGATGCAACTAAATATATTTATCAATATTTTCTTTCTTAAAAGTAATTCATTTTCAATAAAATTGAAAAAAATTTGAGCAATATTACCTCATATTAGGGATTACTATGAATTTGATCTCATTAGGCTATCCTCTAACAAAGTTTCATTGTAATTTACCTTTGCTTCTGGACCTTCTTTTCTAAGTGACATCATTGAGTCTTAGTTAAGACCTCTTGCTCTCTAGGGTAGCCTCCTCATTACCAAGACATGAGATGTTGTTGTCACGAAGGTCCACTTTGAGACCATTCATGTATCATTGACTAATATTAAATAGGAGAATTTCAAAAAAATTGGAATACTGTCATGCGACTTTTCTTATTTGTCAAGTGTTGTCCTAAGTCTTAATATTGGCATTCCCATTGTTTAGAGCCTTATTCCATTCAATTCATTTAGAGGCTAACCGACAAAATAGAATCATTAAAATGGGAGTTTGGTAAAACCAGGCAATTAACGTTGCCCTCATTGAGCACCTCTTGTCTGAACATTACGAACTCAAAGGTCGGACCATAAATATGGTACTTGGTCGAGCTCCTCCAATTTTAACACTATAGATTGCAAGGTTCGATAGGAGTAGGGTTAGAGAGCATCATGAATCATTAAAATGGTTGCTAGCCACCACCCGCTCCTTCTTGCACTACAAGGAGGAGCTCGCTCCTTGAGTTCCCTTGATGGTAGATGACCCTTGGAAACTAAGGGTAATTAGAGGCACCAACCAATGCGAGTCGGCCAGGTAAGCTTTTAATCTGGGTTGTGGGGTTGTCATGATAAGGCAAATAATATATTGCCTTTAGGTTCTGCGGTGTAAGCTTAGTTATACGAGGTAGGGGCCATGTCATAACCTAATCCTACGATTTTAGCAACTTTAAAACCCAATCGACATGTCATAGATGCACCTAATTAGATCCAGCCTTAGTGTAGTCAACCGTTTGATTGAGTAGGTCTCTGAAGGATCTTAGACTATCCGCAGCAGCAGCCCCGAGTCAACCCAGCTCTGCAATATTTAATTAATTTCTCAGCCAAACCAGCCCCAGCCTCAATTTTTTACCCACAGCTGCAGCCTTCACCCAACTCAGCCCTAGCCAATAAACAATTAATATATCTATCTTCTACATCATCAACCTAATTAACTTTAATTTTTTAATTCAATTTTTATATTCGAACTTATATAAATTTTGTACTTCGCATTAAATTAGTAAATTCGAAAAATAAAATACAAATAAATTTAGTTACAAACATTAAATTATCAATAATTCAAATTACATAGAAATTGCCAAATGATAAATTATAAATACAAATAATGCTAATTAAAAATTAACTACAATTTCCAAATTTCTGCGAAAGATGCTCAATGAGATCATTTTTAAAGCATTATGAGCATGTCTATTGTGGAGCTCTTCTCTAGCACTCATATAACTAACTAAGCTACTAATTCATTTAGTAGAGAACTCAGGAGGCTGTCCATCATCTTCGTCATCTCGTGTATGAGTATCATTAAGAAATTCTGCCGGATCATAGTAATGAAGATATGTATCTTGTTCATCCTCTACAATCATATTGTGTAATATGATACAAGCCATCATGATTCTTCCCATTTTATCTTTGTCCCAAAGAAGACATGGGCGTCTGATGAAAGTAAAATGAGCTTGCAGTACTCCAAATGCTCGTTCAACATCTTTTCTACAGGCCTTTTGAGCTTGAGCAAACAACTTATGTTTCTGAGTTGCTGGAGATGTAATTGACTTGACAAACACAGCCCATGGGGGATAAATTCTGTCTGTAGATAAAAATAAGAAAGGTAGATGGAGAACAGTAGATGGAAGAAGAAAGGTAGATAAAAAAGAAAGGTAGATGGAGAATGGTAGATGGACAACGAAAGGTAGTTGAAAAAAAGAAAGGTAGATGGATAAGAAGAACAGTAGATGGAGAAGAAGAATGGTAGATAGAAGAAGAAAGGTAGATGGAAAGAAAATTTCTATAAATAACCTACATATTTCAACTTACAACTTCAGACCAAAACCAAATTTCTATCTATTTTTTTCTACTATGGATCCATACAATCATAATTCTCCAAGTTTTGATCTATTTTGGAACTCTCAATTTCCGTCAAATCTATCCCAAATTCCCATTCATGAACATCATAGCCCTCGATCCGAGAGAGTGACCAAAGTATCAGCAACAAGTTAGACTGTTAAAGAAGATATAGCTCTAATATCTTCTTACATCTTTTGTAGTGAAGAGAATATAATTGGAAACAATCAAAAAGCTTCAGCGCTCTGGACACGCGTGACTGCCTTGTATAGTGAAGCTCAAGCTGAAAACCCAGAAGAAATAAGACCAAAAAATATGGACCAAATGAAAGGTCATTACAAACGACTTAATACAAATGCCCAAAAGTGGATTGGTGCATACAAGCAAGCGCTGGGGAGAAAATGAAGCGACATGAGCATGGCTGATGTAGAGCGAGAAGCACAGACAATATACGTAAGTAACACCAATGCCAAATTTTCTGACTTGATTGTGTTTAACGAAATTAAGTGTAAGCATCCAAAGTGGAGTTTGGATGTACAACACGCTATAACCTATTGTCCTCCGGAGGTTGAGCAGGATTTTGTGGAAAGTGGGGGAAGTTCAAAAAGAACTAAAACGACTGACGAAGGCGACTATTCAATCTCCTCCAATTCCGATACTCCATATGGTGGATCATCATCAATGGCGCGTCCTACAGGTAGAGATGCAGCTAAAAAAAAGAGGAAAATAAAAGGTTGTCGTTGATGACCTTGTTGTTGAAATACAAGAATTACGAATGACCCGACTCTCCGAGACAGAACTGACGCACAAGAAAATAGAGGCCTACAATCACACTAAATTAGAAATACGACAGCATAATCGTGAAATGAAAAAAATGAATTTGCAAATGAAATAAATTGAGCTACTGAATACACTAACGATGAAACAACACCTCTCCCCTCAAGAAGAAGAAATGAAATGTTGCCTTCTGTCTATTTTGTATGGAGATTGAATGTAGTATTTCTATGTAATTTTTGCTTACGAATGTTGTAATATATGTAATTTCTATGATTTCTGTTTACGAATTTTGTAATATATGCATTTTCTGTAATTTATGCTTAAGATCATTGTAATATATGCAATTTATTTATCTAAAGCTGGTACTTTTTTTATTTTATAAAATTCAATAGATAATTATAAGATTTTTTACAACTCAAATCTTATCTTATAAACAATAATTTTTTTAAGAAAAATATTAAATTAGCAATAATTCAAATTACATAGAAAATGCCAAATGATAAATTATAAATGTAGATAATATTAATTAAATTTCAATAGATAATTATAAGATTTTTTTTAACTCAAATCTTATCTTTAAAAATATTGGGCTCGAATAATTTTGTGACAAATATACAAAATAGGATAACTTTTAGATTAAAAAAATAGAAAATAAAAAAAACTAATAAACTAAGAGGTGGGGCCCGTCCCACCCCAACTTTTTCCCAGTTGGTCAACCAGCTTCGGTTGGTCAACTTTTCTTCCCCCCCCCCGTGGACCCGGCCTAGCCCGGGGCACCCACAAAGCCGCTGTTGCGGCGAGTCTTAGCATCGCCAGTATCTCACAGTCGGAGTCGGAGGGTACCGACTTATTAAAAAATTTACGCGGATTAAATTTCCCATGCAAAATATTTTCCACGAACATAAGTATAACCATGCATAATGGCATATCATACATAAAATATAATCCCACAACTTGTGTTTGGTACCTAAAGCTTAAAAAAATATATCATAATAGAACTCAGACTTATCAATCTATTCGTTTGTTGTCTATATAATAATGATATTTGTACATCAAGTATCGATATCATAAAAACAAAAAGAACATACATGAATATGTAAAAAAAAAGAGATAATAAGTAAGGATGATACGTGCAAAAAGAAATGCATTAATTAATTTAGAGCAATATTATAATTATTATGACAATAAATGTGTAACCTAACAGAAATTTCGTCCCATGGACAAAATTTGGGGTAGGAGTTGGACAAGTTTTGATTGTACAAAGTACGGACTCCTGGGCCCTTGTCCAACTCTACAGTAACTATATTTTGGGTTTGGATAGTAGATACAATATCATAACCCAAGCCTGCCACAAATCTATAAACGAGACCTTAACCTTATTAGACCCACCTCATATCCATGAGTATCAAATATAAATGTTATTTTCTCTAAATTATTACATGACATCTTATACGAAAACAAATAATGTCTCTCCCTTGTCAACTTGAAAATTGAAGAATAATGCTTTATTTCATTGATTACTATCAAAGTGGAAGTAGGTGTACTTTATTCAGTGATCTATATTAAAATATTAAAAATATTTAGTAAATTGATTTTGATATTTGCATGAAAAATGCACATGATCAGTACAAGATATTTGATATTCTGACATCTACATATGGAGTACAATTCATATCCTATTAAAAACGAGCTTCCTTATATTACCCCCGGTAAACATCCAAAGATACCCATCGAATTAATTTATCCAACCAAATGATCGAACATTCCTTGAAATGGAAATTACAGTAGAAAGCAAATTATTCTGATAAAAAGATAAAGATAAAGATATAAAAAAAAGAGTAAAATAAACAGACGACAACAACAACAACTAGGGTTACACACACCAAAATGCAAAACCCGGCCGCCCGCCCCCCCAAGCGGAATCCAAAAAATAAGCCAAATAAGATAAACTTGAGCAAAAGAAGATCCGCATCCTCGAGGGCAATCTGGTAAATTCCCCTTCTCCCAAAAGCCCTAAAGCTTCCATTGGAGCTGCCTCTATAAGTACTCCGCTCCCAACCTCAGCCCTCCCTCTCTTACTCTGCCTCCTCTCGGAAAACCCTAAGAAGGACAGAGCCTCTTATCTCTCTCTCTCTCGTCGGATCTAGCTTGCAAGGTAAAACCCCTTTCTTCTTCTCTCTTAATTTTAACGGTAGAAGATCATTTCCTTAGGATCTGGTTGACAAGGTTAGTTAGTTGATGAATGAGATTAGTTGTTGACTTGTGTTTTTGTACTTGCATGAAATAGATCTTTTGTTGGTGTTTATTTTTTAGGTGATTTTGTTTGTTAGGTTGATGATAATGTTTGTTTTGTCTGATTGGATTAGACCCACTTAGGATTTCAGACATGATTTACTGTGGGTTTCTGGATCTGGGTTTTGTTAATTGTGTCTGAACAAAGTTGGAGATTTTTGTTGTTGATGATTTTGATGAGAATTTTGAGCCTGGGGATTGTTCGATGATTAGAGTTTCAATCTTTATTTAACTTGGTTTGTGGGTTGTTTGTTGATTGGTTGATTTGCTGGGATTTTTGTGTTTCTGGTGGTGTTGTGGATTTTTTTGTAGTTTGTTATATTGTTGATCTGATATATTGGTGTTGATGGTTGTCCTTTGTTGGATTTCAGAAGATGGGTAAGGAAAAGGTTCACATCAACATCGTGGTCATTGGACATGTCGACTCCGGCAAGTCCACAACCACTGGTCACTTGATCTACAAGCTTGGAGGTATTGACAAGCGTGTGATCGAGAGGTTCGAGAAGGAAGCTGCTGAGATGAACAAGAGGTCATTCAAGTACGCCTGGGTGCTCGACAAGCTCAAGGCTGAGCGTGAGCGTGGTATCACCATTGATATTGCCTTGTGGAAGTTCGAGACCACCAAGTACTACTGCACTGTCATTGATGCTCCCGGACATCGTGATTTCATCAAGAACATGATCACTGGTACCTCCCAGGCTGATTGTGCTATCCTCATCATTGACTCCACCACTGGTGGTTTTGAGGCTGGTATCTCAAAGGATGGCCAGACCCGTGAGCATGCTCTCCTTGCCTTCACCCTTGGTGTGAAGCAGATGATTTGCTGCTGTAACAAGGTATGCTTTGGTTAATTATTAAATTGTTTTACTTTATATGTGGCTAGCAGAGTTTGTGTTTCTAAATTCTAATTGTTTTTAATAATGAATCTTGCAGATGGATGCCACCACACCCAAGTACTCCAAGGCCAGGTACGAGGAAATTGTCAAGGAAGTGTCCTCCTACCTCAAGAAGGTTGGTTACAACCCAGACAAGATCCCGTTTGTTCCCATCTCTGGGTTCGAGGGTGACAACATGATTGAGAGGTCTACCAACCTTGACTGGTACAAGGGACCGACCCTTCTTGATGCTCTTGACATGATCAATGAGCCCAAGAGGCCCTCAGACAAGCCCCTCCGTCTCCCACTTCAGGATGTCTACAAGATTGGTGGTATTGGAACTGTGCCGGTGGGACGTGTTGAGACTGGTGTCGTGAAGCCTGGTATGGTTGTCACTTTTGGTCCTACTGGTTTGACCACTGAAGTTAAGTCTGTTGAGATGCACCACGAGGCTCTCCTGGAGGCTCTCCCTGGTGACAATGTTGGGTTCAATGTCAAGAACGTTGCTGTGAAGGATCTCAAGCGTGGTTTTGTTGCATCCAACTCCAAGGATGACCCTGCTAAGGAGGCTGCCAACTTCACCTCCCAGGTCATCATCATGAACCACCCTGGTCAGATTGGCAACGGATATGCCCCAGTCCTCGATTGCCACACATGTCACATTGCTGTCAAATTTGCTGAGATCTTGACCAAGATTGACAGGCGATCTGGAAAGGAGCTTGAGAAGGAGCCAAAGTTTTTGAAGAACGGTGATGCCGGTATGGTGAAGATGATTCCGACCAAGCCCATGGTTGTGGAGACTTTCTCTGAGTACCCACCACTTGGTCGATTTGCCGTGAGGGACATGCGCCAGACTGTTGCTGTTGGTGTGATCAAGAGCGTGGAGAAGAAGGACCCAAGTGGCGCCAAGGTGACCAAGTCTGCCGCCAAGAAGAAATGAGAAGCATATCTGTTCTCTGGTTATATTTCAAGCTCTGCTATGCTCTCCAATATCTGTTTTTGTGGTTTTATTTCAATTTATTTTGAAGAACTTGTAGTAATCTAGGTTGGTTCTGGACAGCATTTTAAGGAACCATTGTTTTTGTTTATGCACTGCAACTGATAGCGTCTGAGTTTTGAGCTGTGTAGCGGATTGAGGAATTGCACCTTTTGGTGAAGTTTTAAACTCCACTATTTTCAGTATCATCTCGTATTTATTTTTTCTATTGCTTCTTTGAATGTTTTCGTTTCTAAATTATTTTTATCTGAAGTTGGAATATCGATTATGTCCTTCTAAAGATAGTTTGGTAAGGGACAGAGAGAAAAATATGATACCAAATATAGAGCCAGTCGAACATCTCGGGTTTTCTGCGAAAATAAATCTCAATTTACTTGAGTTTAGATCTCCTAATATTTGTGAAATCAGAACAAACTCCGATGGCTTTCTTGATTTCATCAACACAAATTTACTGGACATTTCAAGTTCTGAATGGTAATAAAGTTATCGATAATTAAATGCAACTTTCACGTGATAAAAAAAACCTTAAATCGTCTTCGAGGGTTAAAAAGTTTTAAGTCACTCTCAACGTGCATGGCCGGATTAATTTAACCAAGTCTAGAATTTGTTCCCACATGAACTTTATGCATAAGAGATGAGAGTAATGATAATTTAAAATGAAACTGAGGGAGTTATTATATTTGAATAGTTAAAATATACTTTAATACAACACAATGCTGCGTTTAACCTTAATTATTGACACATCCGACCGATGTGATAAGACTATCTGCAGTAGTAGTCCTGAGTTAACCCAGTTCTGCAATATTTAATTAATTTCTTACTCATCCATCTCAACCCATCCTCCTACACTCAATTTTTTACCTCCATTAGTAGTCTTCACCCAAGCCAACCCTAGACAATAAATAATTAATATATATATCTTTCACATCTTCAACCTAATTAACTTTAATTTATTAATTTACATTTTTATATTCATTAATATAAATTTTGTTTAACTAATTTAATCCAAAGTTAGTCCAGAAGTGGAAGCATATTTTGACGAATCATACAATAATTATATTAACCATAGTATCATCCACGAGTAACCCTTTTTCTTGGTAGGATTCGGTTAATCGTCTTTTGGACTCAACTAAAAATGGACTTATTGATAAAGCCAATTGGACGAATATGTTCCCAAGATGAATATATCAACAGCATTCAAGTATATGTGAATTTCACGAAGTGAATCTATATGGTTGGCTATGCATTGTTCGACATTGTTCCTTGTCAATTGCAATCGACAATCGGTGTTGGATGAAAAACGGAACGAGTAATAAGTAAAAAAAAAAAAAGCTACATGTATGGAGGAATTTAATACAAAGTTAGTTATTTTTTATTTTATAAAATTCAAAAGATAATTATAAGATTTTTTTCAACTCAAATCTTATCTTTAAAAATATTGGGCTCGAATAATATTGTGACAAATATACAAAATAGGATAAAATTTAGATAAAAAAATAAAAAAATTAAACCAATTAAATAATGAGTAAGCCCCATCTATCCCCCTCTCTCTCCACGGTCGGATTACCAACCACGGTCGGTCAAACTTCCCCCTCTCCCAATTATCTAATTGCTTCTCCAAAGTCACTGATGCGGGAGGTCTAAATGAGAGATCTGTTTTCTCAGATTTAAGGTCAGGCCCAAAATAAGTTAATACTTGGTTCCAACCCAAATAGTATTTAAGCTCAAAAAAGGCCAAGCCCATTCCCCAAACCGTAAGAGAGGGTCACAGTCGCGGTCACGAGAAAACACCGAGACAATGCCTCTATGGCCTATGCTTATATCATGGTCGTTTGTCCAGTTGTCCTTGTTAAGATATTTATTAATATAAAAGCGAAAATAATACATTTGCGATTTGATGATTGACATTTGACATATATAATTTAGTTATTTAAAATTGATCAGAATGATCTTCATGATTTTCTGGAATAACATACAAGTATCAAACCGTCATAATACATGATACTAAAATGATATTTTTTTTAAATATTCGTTGTTACGAACAATACATTGTTGTATGATATATTTGGAGTGGTCATTTATTTTACTTCACTTAAATTCTTTGTGTTCCTTTGTGCGTAATATATTAAGTCACTCTTGTATAGTCATCCCCAAATACGTTAACATGTTAAATTGTAAAATTTTGAACTAAATATTACCGAAAATACTACAACCGACATAAAAAACTATGTTTTTGGGCTACGAAAAGTCTGCAAGTTGAGTATCAAGCGATCATTAACTGCCACCTGGCATCTCCCTAGTTTTATTCTAATCACGTGATAAAGATTATTTTGATTTTTTTTGGGTGAATATGGTGAGTGGTTAAAACCATAGTTATTAAAAACGACCCGGAGGTCGACCTGGATTTAGGTCTGATCCCGGGTCAAGTGGTCTGACCGACTGTCTGATCGGTTAGACTAGACATTTTTTTCTTCATATTTTAAGTGTAATTTCCTGAAATATATATAAATATATAGGTAAATAAGTTATGTAGAGAAAAAAAATATATGTGCACAAATTTTCGGTCGAACTGTCTGTTTTTTTGTTGATTTGGCTGGTTCGACCGAAAATTGACCAGTCGAACCATACTGCATTTTTAAAGATAAAAATGACCCAGAATTGGATCCAAAATGTGATCCAACCAGTCGGACCTCCGATCGGACCGTTTAAAACTATGGTTAAAACTCTTGCATTAATAAAATCTGAATTACAAGGATTCACAAAAGCCAAGTCTTCCCGTAACAAAAGGGAACGAAATTCTAGAGTAAATTATTTTCAGGTTTTTGATTTATGTATTTATTTGTGGTAGGGCTATTGAATTATCAAAATTTAGTTTAAGGTTTTTACTTTTTATCAAAATATTAGTTTGGGGTCCGTAATTTATACCATCAATTTTTTTTTATTTTATACGAAAAATAATCAAAATACCCTTAAATTAAAAGAACACCTTTTGCTATTGTCACCTTCTTCCTCGAACTTTGAGTTCACCATCTCTATCTCCCGGGGAACCAACTCTCTCATCGGTGTTGGCTTCATCGACTTCTTCCTCCTCTGGTATGGAGGAGAACTAAGGAAGTGAGAAATACTTTGTTGTCAATATTTGCTTCTTTGATACAGTAGGACAATCATGAGGTCTGTAGCGTCATGGTCGGTGAAGTTAGGGCAGCCAGAGGAGGGGCATGAATACTGATCCGAGGAGGAGTACGAGGCGGTAGAGTTGGGGGAGGCAATTGTGATTGGGGAGGATGATGTAGACGAGGAGGCAAGGAGGAGGGTACAGATAATAGAGATACATGGGGTGAGGTGGAGTAGGAGGAGCTGCCCCTTGTAGAAGAGCTCATCGGTGGGGAAGAAGCCACGGAGGTGACACTAGTGAGGGAGTTGGTTTACGTGGAGATGGAGATGGTGAACTCGAAGTCCGAAGAAGAAGATGACGATTGCTAAATTTTTTTGTTTGAAAGGTATTTTGGTCACTTTTATGTAAAATAAACAAAATAAATATTAATAACATCAACAAGAGATCCCAAACTAATATTTTGATAAAAAATAAGGACCCTAGATTAGATTTTGGTGAACCAAAAACTCCATCATAAATAAAAGACATAAACTAGAGATAAGAGGATAATTTACCCAATTTTGGTGGTCTATCTAATATATGAAACCTGTTAGGAGTGGTGAGTGTAAAGTTAGCTAGTCTATCAGCTTATTTATTGCATTTCCTAATGTAATGGCTCACCTCGAGTCTGAAAACCTAGTTATGTGATGACAGTTATTCACGAGGGTATAATTAATATTGCTCTGGGCTGCCCCTTAGTAAGGACTTTCACCGCTAGTTGAGAGTTCATCTCCAACTATACTCAAGATAATCTATGATCTTTAATGATGATGAGACTACTCTGAATGACCTGTAGTTTTGCAACTAAGGTTGATAACTCTTTTGTAGTATATGTAAAGCATACAATCCAATTGTTGTGAGAATTTCAAAGTACTCAACCACAGTCAACTCTTCTTGGATTCCTTTTTGAGCAACCATTAGTGTTGAATTTCCACCATTCCTCCATGAGAGCTATCCACCTCCCACCTCATTATCCTAGATTGTGCTAGGTTAGGCCCTATCTACTTGGACAAGATTTCTTTTCGTGCCTCAACGAACTCATTTGGCTAAACACACTAAAAGTTCACCTGGTCTAACAAATTCTCTTCCATATCGAACACTGTTTTATTTCTCTATTTCCATAGCCACCAACATGTGGTAACAAATAATATTTCTAGATTTGCTCGTTATTGCTTGTATGTGCTTCTTCAAAATGCGAGATGGTTGAGGAGTAAGGTGCTTCGTGGTCAGTAGAGTTAGAGCCGCCAAATGAGGAACATGAGTATTGATCCGAATAGGAAAACGAGGCGATATAGTCACATGAGACAATTGCGATTGAGGAGGATGACGTAAATGAGGAGGCAAGAAGAAAGGTATGGACTATAGAGATGCGTGGGATAAGATGGAGTGAGTGATGCTACCTTTTTAGAATAGATTGTCTATAAGAAAAAAGCTACTTAAGTTAGTGCTAGTAGGGGAGTTAGTTCGCGAGAAGAGAGAAATAATAAACTTAAAGTCTCAGGAAGAAGATGACTATAGTTGAAAGTTATTTTATTTTTTAAAAATATTTCGATCATTTTTCATGTAAAATAAACACAAAATATTGATGATATTAGTCAGAGAAGCCAAACAAATATTAGGTAAAAGTAAATTAAAGTACCTTGTAGTTTTTGGAAAAATAACTTTAGTATTATATGAGAAATAAATCTATTAATTGAATTACACCACATCCAATTAACATCATTTAGATCTATGGACAACTGCCTAAACTCTTTCTCACTTACCCAAAATTTCTACCCCCTCTCTCCCCTCCTTCTCTCTTCTTCTTCATCTTTAAACAACAAATAAAAATTTTCAACTTCAATTGAAATCACATTCAAACAAAAACTTGAAATCTTCACTTCAATTAAAATCAAATGGGTGCAACTTCAAATCCGAAATCAATTAAACTATAGTTGAAACTTTTACTTAAACTTAGTTTAAACCCCGACATCCATAAAGCCCTTACGCTGGCGAGATAATTAGACCAAAGAGAGTTCCTGACAATCTAGAAGGACACATCGGTGCAGAGATCGAAAGAGAAGCGGACTCCAAGAGAATTCGGAGGCAGGCGAACCAAGTTGGACGTAGCATTTTTACGCCTCTGGTTAAGACAACCCCTTCTTTGGTGTGAACTACGTCTTCGTCATCATGGAATACAAATGTAAGTCGAGATGAATGGACAAATTTGAGACAAGTGAAAAATGGTTCACCAAGTTATTCGTGAATAATCTAAATGATGTGAATTGGATGTAGTTTACTCAATTGATAGATTTTTTATTATTGAGTATTAAAATAAAATTTTGGAAAAACTAAACAGTACTTAAAATTATTTTTTCCTTCTTATTTAGATCATTTACACCTTATTTTTTTAAACAGAATAATTAACACTTTAGTCTTCGAGTTTTAGCCTTAACTAACAGAAAAGGGCATAAGATTTTTTTCGAAAGTACTTTTAAAATTGGAATGTTTTATTGCGTTATAATCAAAATTTTTTAAGTCGAACCCAGAGCAATCCAGATTTTCCAATTTTTTTTGGTTCTGACTAATCTAATCGGTGGTGACTCTCTGGTGGAACCAAATGTATTTAAATTAATGACAATAATTATTATTATATGTGATCATTCAATTCCAGAAACTTCCAAGAAGGGAGTACTCCCTGTTGTTATTTCCTTGTCAATGGGAAATCCCAAGTCTATCTCGTCGGATTTATCCTCCACTTTCTTTTTCATTTTTGTCAAAATGTTTGTCTCGGTCTCCGACCAACCGACTTCAGACCCCAATTTTCACTTGGGTTCTCATCGGAAATTACAATTTGAAAATACTATTACATATAAAAAAAACCAATAAAAATTAATCTTCATCTTCAAACAAGCACACCCAAAGAACATCCATTTTTCCTACCCACCCGACGGTTGTTGCTTCCTTCGTTCTCGGTCCTGGCCTCTAGATTTTCTTTTTATCTTTTGCGCGAGAGGTATAAATGTCATTTCAGATGATAAATTATTGAAAAATCGTGTGCTAATAAATAATAATAGGTAGGAATCGAAATTAATTTTTCAAATAGTAGATTCCTTGGTGGTGCTTTTACTATAAACTAGGTTACATACGGTAATAATTATAGTAATAATAATATATCATTATACCACATATAGTACTTTGATATTATTATTATATTATACTATATATAGTACGTTGATGATATAATGTACTTAAGAGCCAAAGACTATTTAACCTAATTGTAAAAAATGCATTCAATTTCAAAATCTAAGGTTTAAATCTACAATATTATACCAAGTGTAAATATTCATTATACAAAATAATATATTTGAGAACATTTTCTATATTTTTATAATATCTAATGTTAATATTTATTCATATTATATAGTTACTATACTTATGCTGTTATATGATATTATTAATATTCATAATTTCATTTTCTCAAGAATAAAGTTTATCAATATTTCGTGATGTCAAGCGAGGAGGGAAATTGGATTGGTATGTTAATAATATTTTAATAAGTTCAGGTCTATAATCATAAATTCACGTCCGATTCTGGTAAGTCACGAGATGTCGATTAGTTTCTAAATAAATTCTAAATTCTGACTTGAACAGAATTTAATTCAAATACAATATGCTCTTTTAGACTCAGAAATTATATTCCAATTTGATTTTTCTTTTGGTAGTTTCAAACAGGGCGTAAACATCTAAAAATGAAAATTTACCCCGATGTAAAAAGAAAACCCATCTCCCCAGAAAAGCGAACACAGTTACAAAATGGTTACTTTCACATCACTTGCGCCCAAAAATTCTCCCAATATTAATAAACTATTAAAGGGTTAGGATTGGATTCAGTTAGATAAAATCGAAAGCCATATTAACAAAAAAGAAAAACTAATAAAAATTAAAAATTAAAATCCATAATAAAAAGTTAAAAAAAATTGAAAACCCATTTCCTTTTTCCGATTTAATTTCGGAAAACCCTAAAAGGGCCAGAGGGCAAGGCAGGCTGGTTGGGTTTTTCTATTATTTTTGAAACCGAACGACATATATGGAGGGAAGGGGAAGAAGACGCCTTATTTGTAATACCAAAAAAATAAAATAAACCCAGAGGAGCAAGTTTTTTTCAAAAAATAATACAAAACCAAATCTCGTGGAGACTAAAAACGACGGCGTTAGGGGATGGAGGCGGAGGAAGACGGAAGACGGCCGGACCAACAGAGGATTGGTTCCAATAACGGCGTTAGTAACAGCCGCAGTGATGATAACGAGAAGGATAACAATAATTTTAGTATTAGTGAGAATAATTTTAACGGAGATATTAAGGACGGCGATAGTAATAACTGCGACGGTTCTTGGGGGACGTGGGAAGAGTTGGTGTTGTCGAGCGCGGTGAACCGTCATGGTTCGGATAACTGGGATGCGGTGGCCGCCGAGGTCCAGGCCAGGACTTCTTTCACCGTCTCCGGCGACGACTGCCGCCGTAAGTATTCCGACCTAAGGGTCCGGTTCAACGGTGACGAATTTGCCGGCGGCGGCGAGGTGCCTTGGTTAGAGGAACTCAGGCGGCTGAGGGTCGCCGAGCTGAAGAAGGAGGTCCAGCGATACGACGACTCCATCCTGTGATTTTTCTTTTCTTTTTTTTTTCTTTTTCTTTTGTTTTTAGATCTAGTTAGTTAGCGGTTATTTATTATCTCTCTTTTTATTTTTCTTGATTTTGTTTTTTTTTTTTTACGAAATCGGGGACAGTTCGCTGCAACTGAAGGTGAAGAGGCTGGAGGAGG
The DNA here is from genome assembly GCA_012979155.1 of Hypericum perforatum. Taxonomy (NCBI): domain Eukaryota; kingdom Viridiplantae; phylum Streptophyta; class Magnoliopsida; order Malpighiales; family Hypericaceae; genus Hypericum; species Hypericum perforatum. The sequence continues at coordinate 28,526 of SOPF01026090.1, forward strand.
AGAAAGAGAAGAGCTCCGACGTCGCCGGAGAGGAAGAAGACGAGAAGACCGGGAAGAAGCGGAGAGTTGTCCAGTCCTCAGATCTGGATAGATCGGAAACCGACAAGCCGGGCGGGTCCCGTCAGGAGGAGAACAAGACTGCGGCGGCGGAGGACGAGGAGCGGTCAGTTAACGAGTCGAATTCGACGGGGCCGGCGGCGAGGAAGAAGGCGGACGGGGCTGGTGCCGAGACCGGGGGACCAGATCCGGACGCGAAGGAGGAAGGGAAGTCGAGCGGCCGAGACTCAGTTAGCGGGGAGGCGGAGAGCTCGGCGAGTTTAGGGCGGGGGAAGAAGGAGAGGAGTTGGAGGAGGGGGAGAACTAGGGATCAGGTGGGCCCGGGGAAGGTGAAATCAGAACCGTTGGTTTCCTTGATGGAGATGATCCGGGCCCACCGCCACGGGTCCGTCTTCCTCGACCGGCTCCCAACTCAGGTACGGTTGCTCTCTCTCAAATCAATTTTTTTTTTTTATCCTCTTCTATTTTTTTGCGGTTGTTATTTTCCCATGCATGATAATTTCGTCCGCGGTCATTATTTTTACGATTTCCCTCTCTTTTTTTTACGTACGTTAGTAGTAAAACAACAGTTATTCGAATATCAATCAAAACAAAAAAGTTACTTAATATGTACAGTGAAAAAGAATAAATCTGGTTGCCAAGATAAGATATTGCTGACGTCGTGATTTAATCTAATTTAAATTTTGGGATTTGAAAGGAGAACTAAATTTGTAATTAATTAGTTTTGTTCTTTAAATTAAGGAGGGTTCTTTTTAAGTTCACGTGTTAAAGTTTTGGGAGAAATTGGAACGGTACCTAACCGGGAATGGGTAGAGGGAAAAAGGAGATGATGTACCAATTTACGAATTAGATATTTTTGAAGGATGCGTCTATTTTTAACGTTATGGGGTTTATCCATCGAATCGAGTCATGAGCGTGTTAAAATTTAGATCCACGTGGCTTTACTCAAAATGTTATATATATATATTGTTGTTTGCCTATCGAGAAAAGAAAAACTATAGGAGATAGAGATGAGAGATCTAGATGTAGCCGGGAATTCAAATTTCTGGGTCTTGTCTTTAGATAAATATGTCTCATTATAAAATTGGTCCAAGTTACACTTTTCTCCCTTACTTCCACAATAGGCAACGTGCTTATATATTAACTGCAACTCGTATTTTTAAGATTTATTTGAAAAATATTTACTATAAAAACTATACATATACGACGTGTTTTTATTTCAGTGTTAATTAATTTATGAAAATAAGGGTTCACTTTGTCTCTTTTACTAAATTGTCATTAGTTCGTCTCTTGCCTACTTTCATGTTTTGAACACAATAAAATTACTCTTTTTTTAATTGGGATAATTACTCCCGTTTTAGTTATAATAAAACGTCGATTTGGGTTGAGACATCTGTATTGATATTATTTTAGATAAGTACCCTGTTAAGCTAGTCTTTGAAGTTGAAGGTCATAACTCGCTTCCTAATAACCCATGAAAAAAGTAAACCCGTTATTGACTATTTTTCTTTAGTGTATCTGAAAAAGAATATTGTGGAATTTTATTCCAAAATGGTTCGTGCCTTTAGACTTCGAGATTGGCCTCTGCTGGTTTTTCATGGTGGAAGACAAATGTTTTCTTGGAGGAGGCTCCATTCAATTAGTGGGCCTCTTCGATTTATTCGTCAAAATGGCATTTACTGGTTTATATATCCTTTTCAATTATTTATTTCTTAAATCTCGTTGTTCATTCTTTAACGACCGAGCCAAAGCGCGTTTGGGTTGATACGAGACACAACAAAGTCAAACATACCAAGTTCCTATTTTTCTGGGAATCGAAGTTATTCGTTTCCTTTTCACATTGTCTTCTAAACTGAATCATATAGATTTATTTATTTCGGAATATGGTTTTATTTTTTTAGGAATAACCCACATGCAGATTTGCATATTACCCGGTTTTGTATTACGAGCATGTAGATTAAGTGATGAGATATTGTTTAACTTAATTGAAGATCTCGAATTTGAGCTTGATAATAATTTGTGTCAAAATTTAATAGGGAGGGTAGCCAGCCTTGTTTGGTCCGACGTTATTTAGTGGATGTCACATAGGAGTTAGAAAGATTTACCATAATCCTGTTCAAGTCCTTGTCATATTATATGGTGTATTTTACCTTTTTAGTTTTTTTTTGAAAGAACGATATCAAAGTGCTTTTTACGTTTTCAACAAAAAGTGCTTTTTCTATTTATAATAAATGTTTTTTTTTGCAATGGTTAAATCGCTTTCTCTTAGGCAAAAACTATCCTAAAATCTTTTCATTTAGTTCTACATACTGATCCATGTGAAAGGAAGAATTCATTCTCTGTGCTATCAATTTTACAGGAAACAGATGCGTACAAAAACCTGGTGAGGCAGCATCTGGATGTGGAAACAATTAAATCAAAGTTGGAACAAGGCTCGTACTCTTCCCATTTTGCGTTCTACCGAGATTTACTGCTTCTCTTCAGCAATGGGGTTGTCTTCTTTCCCAAAACTTCAACTGAATTCGCTGCTGCGCAAGAACTCAGATCACTTGTTTTGAATGAGATGATGAATGAAGGCCAGAAATCCGATTCTACAATGGCACCGTCAAGCGTCTCGGTTGAAGTGAAGAGTGAACTGCAGAAGGCAGACTCCCTGCTTAATAAACACAATGTTTCAGTTCCCACCCTTGTAGCTTGCCGTAAACGCAGCTCAATGGCGGGGAAACCAAAACCGCCGCCTCCTAGCTCGGGACAAAAGACTGAGCAGCAGGGACAACAGAAGAGCAATGGCAGCAAGTCCCCCATGGTCGAGCTGAAGCTCAAATCCGAAGATAAGCCAGTCACTGGAACACGAACCTCTAGAAGGACCAACAAGGCTGCTGCTGTAAAATCTAACAGCAGTCCAGTGAAGAAGCAAACAAGCCCTACTCTAAAAACTGACAAGCCTGAAGGATCTAAGAGTGACAAGAAGAAGCTGGAGGCAGTAGCAGGGGACAAGAAACGAAGCGCAGCGGATTTCCTGAAGCGGATCAAGACAACCTCACCTGTAGCTGCAGTTAAGAAGAACGCTAGAGGTGGCAGCAGTAGTGGAGATCGCAAGGACAATAACAGTAGGGAGGTAGCAAAAGAGAAGGAGAAGACATCGAGAAAAAGTAGCGACAGAAGATCAACAAAGGAGGAGAGTAATCTTCCAAAACCAACAAGTGGGAAGCCGCAGAAGAAGGCTCCGGAAACACGCTCAGCATCGGCTTCCGGCAAGCGCGGGAGAGATAATGCCCAAAAGGAGGCAGCAAAGGCGGCACCAAAGAAAAGAGCCAAGAGATAAAAATATCAGCCGCATTGGCTGGTCTGTATAGTAGAAGTAGTTAGTGTTTGCTAATGTATGATTATCATTCCTTTTGTTTCCTCCAACGTTGTATCAGTTATACTGTAATTTTTTCACTTGGGGTTGTAGAGTTAGTTTTTTTTGGGTGTAATTTAGAATTTGTTGGATTTCATAACCTTGGAAACCGTTAGTAAGCAATAATACATTCAATTAATGGCATTTCACAGGTTTTGTATTGATTTAAAGTCGAGTAATGTCAAATATATATGAGAGCTGGTCTTGAAGTAGAGAACTAGAGCTGCAGAGCTATGAACATCTAAATTAAATCAGCTGAGTCACTTTCTTCTGGTTGCACGCTTGGCTTCAAAGTCTAGGCCTAACTGCAATGACTCCTCTCCTCTCCTTCCACATTAAAATCTGGTGAAAACTGCAGCACATGTAAGTTTTCAACGATCAAAAAGCAGTAACGAAGTACCAGAATCTGTTTTTTTTTCAATAATATATCCACCTGATGTAGAAAACAGAAGATGCCTTACCCTCGTCCGCAGATCATCCAACTCGTGAAAACGATACTTGCGTTCGTGGCTAATGACATTGTTCAGCTTCTCAAGCTCAAGAATTAGCTGATAAGAATCCTGCAGTTAAGATTTGGCAAATGTATTATTATCCCTCACTCAAGTGTTGAATCAAAGACCGCGAATGAATGGAGATTACCTCAATACCCATGCAGCCACCTTGACCCAGATGAGAGAGGCTGCATTGTGCGGACAGCGTCGCCTAGAAGCGTTATACGTCCGATCCCCCAAGTATAGATCATATCCCTGTCATAGATATGCCTCTTCAGGATCATATCCTCTGCTGTTTCTGATATTTACTGCGGTCACTTCGTCGAACCAGCTAATGAACAATTCAAGAAGCCGGGCCTCTTTTCCTGCATAAAATTTTGCAGGGAAGCATGAATGTTACATTCGGAGGGAGCAGAGAGCAAGAGGGAATTAGAATCACCACCAGAGGAGTCGGTACTGAGTGAGGGTGGTTCCTTATGGTTAGCGTTCCATTTCATCTTTCCGTTGCCAACGCCTTTGACAACAAAAAACTAATTATAAGAATACTCGGTACCTTCAAACACAAGAATTTTTTTTTTTTGAATCAAGCATGATAAAATATGTTATTTTTTATGGGGTCATTTTGTTCTCATTACATAGAAATTTAGCGATAAATATGTAAAAATGTGATAACTACACATCATAGGACAATAACACATAAATTTTTCAAAAGAAAGAACATAAAAATACATCAATTTTTAAAGAATAAAATATATGGATTGACTAATCTCAAAGAAAAAATTTGTAAAGGCATATCAATTGTTAAGACAAAATGTAGCGACATGTCAATTTTTTTTTATTTAATTGTACCTATCTGAAGCCTTGAACCTTGTGATAAAGGAGCGGAGGTCGCTCTATTCCTAATTCGTAATTGAAATGCTGTTACGATTAAAGTCCGTAAGTGACATTCAACTTGGGATCCCACGATTTTGACGTTGTCAATGGATTCGTCGGTGTGTTGTGTGTTTTTATTCTAAGCAGTACTATCAATGCATAAACTAATATCATAAATTTGAAAGGCAATAAATCATGCATGAATGTTGTTGAAAGCTATTATTAATCTTACATTCAGCTGTACAGTTATATCTGTTGAGTGTGTAGGGATGGTAAATTTTATTTGGGTACCAAATTACGCAATTTTATTCTAGAACATTTTTATTTTCTAATTTTAGGCAACAAATTTTTTTTTTTATAGTTTTTGGAACTATAAATTTTAAAACTTCGACATTGTAGAATCCAGTGTTTTAAATGAGAAACTTAAAAAAGTAAAATATCAAAGTACAACTAATAATTGATCTAAACATAATTCCTCATTGATTTACCATATTAGTTTCTCAACCAACTCATCCCTTATGCTCGAATTTTCTACCATTGTTCTGAACTCAACAAACTCATCTTGTATGCTTATAATCTACATTGTCTTCTCAACCTCTTAACAGAAAAGAGATTAATCCTTATTACACGTTCTTGATTCATACTCTTGGTGCAAATCTTCCTTATCAAGAAAAGAATATCAAGCTAATCTCTCTCCCTTCCTTTGTTCAATTGTCAATGATCCAATTGACATTATAATAGCTAGGTAAAATATGCACATATAATGAGGCAAGGCAAGAGACACTAAGAAGATATCTTCGTAATTTTTATTTTATCACAAATAGGCCCTACTTTATTCGGCGCCCTAAGTCACCTCCTTTATCTACTACAAATCACTATCGTTCCTCCTTTTCTCTTAGACCCACACTCTCAGGACCATTCTTTAGCGACCACTCTTACACTGACAAATACGTCTCTAGTTTGTAGAGAAGTTTGGGGACCAAACTTTTTTGGGGGGAAAATATGAAAAACCCGACATTTTTTATATAAGACTTGATAAACTACATCATCAAAATACACATTGAACAAGTTGTAATTGACCAGCCACTCCTAGTAAAATTTTTGCACTAATCACTAACAGGTTAACCAACCCACGTACATCTCTCTTCTAAACATGAACCCCACCACTGATTAACTAAGTTTCCAATTACACTGAGTAATTCAACACCATCCTAACCCAAAGTGTTATCAAAGTAAACAATGATCATCTCCCTCAATTCGCATGCTTCCGATTTTATCGAGGGTTGTCACGTATTAACAATGATATAACATTTTTAGGTAAGTTGTTCATGCGATCAATTCAAAGTGCTTTTGATTTAAATTCGATTTTACGTTTGGGCCAAGTAACTAAAATGAATTTCCCTTGAGTTGTTTCGTTAGTTACTTTCTTGACTGAGTTGTGGCTTTGAGGTTCATTTGTTTCGTGACTTCAATAGTTAATGACTTTGAACAGCAAGTTTCTTCCTGGTAATCTGTTTGTTTATCAATTAATGATTTCGAGGTTTAAGTCATGTGTTGCTAAATTAATTTGTTACTTGCCATGAAGCTATGATCCGTGATGTTCCAAGATTTGATATTTGGAGATTATATTAAATGTGTAACGAATTAGAGAAAGAAGAATAGATTGGTAAGAAGAAGACGGTTACTAATCGCTCAAGAATTCAGTTACAAATTCAAGAATCATCCTCTCTCTAAGACCATGTGCAGCAGCAGCCCCGTATTGGAGTTTCCATATCCTACCCAAAACCTTAAGGTAGTGAGTAGGTGGATCCTACCATCTTATAAACCAACCCATCCCACTCGCAACTTTCGATGTGGGACACTTTCCAACACGCCCCCTCAAACGAAGCCCATCGGGCTGAAGTTTGCACGGGCCTAACATTGCCTCTCGTGCTCAAACGGGGGTCGTGCGAGCATATGGGCCTATGGGCTCGTTAGAGCAAATTGGCTCTGATACCATAAAAGGTTTTCTGAATTGCTTGATTAATCTGTTCACTGGTTACATATATTTATACAGGTGTACAAGAGAGAATCAAGGGATCACGATTACAAGGGGTGGGAAGATTGCTGAGAATCCGGGGTGAGTAAATGGTGACGTGATCAATGGAGATCTCCAGGTGAACAGGTAAGGAAACAAGATGTTCTAGATGATCTCTGGAAGATTCCAGAGGTATTGTCATTAGGTGGGATGGGTTGGTTTATAAGATGGTAGGATCCACCTACTCACTACCTTAAGGTTTTGGGTAGGATATGGAAACTCCAATATGGTATAAGAGCCGTCTATCTAAAGAAAAATTCTTTTTTTTCATCTTCCCAAAATGGCTGCTCACGATGAACAACCAAGGCTGCCCACAACCCAGGTGCACTACAAGCTCGATGCAACCAATTACCTGTTATGGAGGGCTCAAGTCGAGCCCATGCTTCGGGGGTACAGGCTCTTTCATCATGCTGATGGCTCGAAACCAGTCCCGAACAGAATGAATGCTGCTGTGGAGGAAGGTGGCTCACCGACGCCCAATCCGGAGTTCGAGAAATGGTACGAAGAGGACCAAAAAGTGATAGCTTGGCTGACTTGCTCAGTGTCTGCCTCAGTGATACCGCAAATTGTCGGCTGCATGACAGTGTTGGAAATTTGGGGTTGCCTGGCCAAAATTTATGGCAGTGGGTCCAGAGCCCAGGCAACCCGCCTCAAGCAGGAGCTGTATTCACTAAAGAAGGGAGCATAATCGATTGACTCTTACATGCAACGGGCAAAGATGATTTACAACCAGCTTTTTGCCATCGGACATCCAGTTGATGAGAACGATGTCGTGGAACGCGTGCTATCTGGATTCGATGAGAGTTACCATCCCTTTGCTCGTTCCATCGTGTTGCGGTATGACCCAATGGCCTTGTCAGAGTTACATGGTCAT